>CAAKHD010002661.1:333599-388901 GCA_901007705.1 Fistularia tabacaria | reverse complement strand
AAAAAAATTACAAAAACCAAAAGGAAACCCTTACAAAAAAAAACCAGCCCAAAAAAAAAAAAAGTAAAAAAAAAAAAAAAAAAAAAAAAAAAAAAAAAAACAAAAAAAAAAAAAAAAAAAAAAAAAAAAAAAAAGAGCTATTGATTTGACTGAGGTGTTGAGAACTGGATTCACCTTTGTTTTCCTGGACTTTTAACATCACTGTCCCCCAGAGCCCTCCATGCCTCCTCCTCCAGCAACAAGGGCTGGCACCAACACCACTCTCACACAAGCAGAATAGATAAATGATGGCAATCGATGACCGAAACTTAATCCCTTCCACACTATAGGACGTCTCCAACTCAACGCAGAGCTCTGCACCTGCGGCTCACTCACTGAATGTGAAATGCACATTTGTCACATTTTAATTCATGAGAATAGCTGGCACTCAGTGAACCTCCTACTAACGCTGGAGGGAATATTACTTGTGATATTATTATAAAAAGAAAAAGACAAAAAACAACAAAAATAAACAGAGCTAACCCTGAGGACGATACCGTCTAAAGGATCCTAACAGCAAACACCAAAATGTGACAAACTGTGACAAAGCTACAACCATGAACTGTATATTCTACAAACATGGTGTTTCATACTGGAAGAATTGAAAAGCCAGATTGTTCGGTTTACTGTTATTCCAATAGTCTGTTGATGAGAGAAACAAAACATTCGCACTCTGATTTGAGGCAAGGGACAAGAAAGGCCAAAACCAAAGCCATACAAAATCGCAGTCTAGCAGCGTCTCTATTTACCGCTGTCACTCTTGAATACTCAGTTCACCATCATGACATTCAGACCTCTGTGTCAGTTTAAGTTATGAGATAGACTTCGGTTCCCATCTATATGTAGTAACATGATTCAGTATGTGGTGGTCCCAGGTACAGTTGTGTTCAAAGAAATAGGACTGTGTTTTAAATTTTGAGGGTTTTTCTTTCCATGCATTGGGAGCACTGCTCATCATATTACAAATCAAAACATGAAGATAAATGTACACATTTTTAAAATTAAATTACAGAAATGAAGGAAAATGAATATTGGGTTTGTTAAAAAAAAAAAAAAAAGGTGCCAGAAGTTGGTTTACTCCATACAACACAGATTGGTGATTCACAGGAATGCTAAATTCTAAAGATTTTCAGTTTAAACAGTAAATATCGGAGTTTGAAAAGCAAAATTCAGTCACAGCTTTTTTTTTGAACAGCCAAATATTCACTTTCTTTCATTTTATCCTGGTTTGATTCCAACAATGGGACCTTTCTGTGTGGAGTTTGCATGTCCTCCCTGTGTCTGTGTGGGTCTCCGGGTTCTCTGGTTTCCTCCCACAGTCCAAAAACATGCAGCAGGTTAATTTGGGAAAAAAAAACAAATGGGAAAATTGCCCTGAATGAATGAGTAAGTGAATGGTTGTCTGTCTAAATGTGGCTTGCGATTGGCTGGCGACCAGTCCAGGTTGTACCCCGCCTCTCACCCGATGACGGCTGGGATAGGCTCCAGCATCCCCTGCGACCATGAGTGCAGGATAAGCGGCAGACAATGGATTTGTGGATGGATGTTCCCAATGCATGGAAATAAAACCTATGATGTGGATTTGAGCTTGGCTAATGTTTTTAAACACACTGCGATTATTTTGAACACAGCTGTATGAAACATTATCCAAAACGATTGTACATGTCTTCAATGCTGGCTAGTAAAGAATTATGTGACAATCTGTGGGCTGTTCCCTTAATTGTCACTTCTTTTATCCAGTGGTAAGACATGTTGCATTACATTAACAATCTCATATAATGCCCATTTTTGACTTTGCTCAAAGACTATTATCCAAAACATTCGATATCCTTTTATAGAGCTGAGTACAAAGAAATGATAATAAAGAAGAAAAAAATATATATGTAGATTTCAGAGTCCCACTATGAAACTTTTGATGGCTACTTAAAAATAAATGAGTCTGCAGGATGGCCAAAAAAAATCCTGGCTTTAGCTTTCATCTGAACTTACCAACAAAGACGGAATGGCAAAATATGGATTTCAGCCTTGCATGACAAAATCTTGCTTCACAAATATTTTCAGTAATGAAAGAAAATGTCTATTGAATGGAAATGTCTACTTGTCATATAAGAAATTACAGAGAGCACCTTGTTGCATTCGTTCTTCTCTGCTCATGAACTTAAAAGGACTTCTGTGAACACCACAAACAACATTTTGTCTGAAGAGATATACTACAGAGACATTTTAAAAACCTTGACAAGTAAACATAAGTGAGTGAGCTAAAATAGCAGTTCCCCCACCAAGTAATCAATTTAAATTCTCAGGTTGCTGCTCTAAATCTTCATCGCTAACTATTCAGCCTTCAAAAAAAACGAAGAACACAGCAACACATATTTAGTCCTGTTGTAAGATATTTCTATGTAATCCTAGAATTGAATGGCACCTTGAGCATCTTTATAAACATCTCCCTGTTTGATCACAACTTAATTTCTCATTGATCCACTGGATATGAACAGCAAAAAGCCAAAATAGTACCATGTGTATAAATATGAAAACAACACATGACAATCCTCGAGGGTTCAAACTTAAATGTAAAAGTTGCTATTAAATAGCCAATTATTAATGAAAAGTCTTTCAAGGTCATTCGTCTTACCAGTGATGCACAAAAAACACAAACATTATCACTTAATTTCCTCAAACACAGTAAATGAGCATGTGGTTCAGCACCCAAATGTCAAAAGAAACATGGATGAGCGACATGTTATGCTGTTTTTTGGATATGCATGCATTTGGACACACACGCAAACAAACACAAACTGAAACAGGACCAAAAAAAAGTCCAAAATAATTAAAAACAGCATGGACAAAATCTTCCTCTAAGGGAAAATGTGTGCTACAATATGGGAAAAAGCCAATCGACCATGTCATTGCAGTCATTGCTACCATTTTGATTAATATCTGATGACAATAGAGGAAGACAATCACATGATGAGAAGAAATTATAGAGATTAAAAGGAGAGATGAATGGAAAAGCAGACAGAATGAAATGGGCTCTAAACCATTATGAATGGTTTCTGTTTTCGTGCCCTTGAGTGAGATGAGAGGAGGCTGTCTGCTGTGGCCCTGGCCTCTTACCTGGCTGTGCATGAATTTCAGATTGATTCCCTCCAGGGTGACCTGCAGCAGCCCTCCTTCTCCAGTTTTCATGTCCTGGACTGGGAACTCTCCGCCCAGCTCTGGACCTGGGGAAACATCTCAAGTTAAGAGGTATTAAAAAACTAAGTCTGGAGGCCTGTTGGCTTATGAATCCAACTGCATAGCAAGATAACACATTTTGGACAGATATTAGAGAGGAGGAACGTTATATTATGTTACAAAATACTATTATTAATAATATCAAAAAATGTTAGCACCTGTTAAAATTACATTTTTAAGTCTTTACGTTTCCAGACTGTCTCATGTAGTAACAGATGGTATGAAGTTAACAGGTAAAAAAGTGATTAAGTATGTTATGACAAAGCAATTACTCAACTGAATGGTAAGATTTAAAAAATTATATTCATCATTACATGAACTCACATACACCATGATAAAAGAATTCGGTCATATCTCACACACTATAGCCAAGAGTACTAGGGATGATGAGAAAACACAGCTCATACCTGGTTTAATGCTTTGCTGTCTAGCTGCAGCTCTTTCCATACTGTCTTTAACACAGTAGTAGAGTTCCCGACACTAGCAAGTAAAGAACAAAAAGGGTTTCATTTGTTTGTTTGTATATATGTACTTTTTATAAGCTGAGAAGCATAGTACAGTGCAGCTTCTAACCTTTTTAGTATAGAACTTGTTGAGCTGGGTCTCTTGGCCATTGCGTCTCCAGAGACACAAAACCTTGGTCTTGGGACAGTAAGTCATGTTGATCAGCTTTTCGTACCACCAGCGTTCATACACTGTGCCAATGTTGCTGCGCAGCACTATGCAGTCATCACACACCTATGACATTTAACAACTTCGTGTTAAACATGTAATACTTTTCTTACTCTTCAACAAGAAGCAAAAACAGATTAAAAACTCCAGTTCATAACAGACAAAGGGAATGAGCTCCAAAGGTCAATGTATTTGTGATTAAAAAATTGGACTACCTCCATGAAAAATATGTCTCCTGTGGTATCAGTGCCAGCATGTACAACAAACGTTTGCTTCTTGATGTGACGGCTTCCACTAGGCCGTATTGACAGCTCCCGGCCGTTCTAAAAGAACAGTTCATGCATTAACAATTGTAATAGTTCACCTACTTACAAAAATGCTTAATACTCACCATTTGGGCCAGTTTGTCGAGCATCTCATTGATCTCTTGGCTGTATGTGAGGCCAATGTGGGACTTCCCCATCAAACGCCTCACTTTCTTCCTGACGTCGTTTTTGTTCACCTAATTTTTAAAAAAGCAGAGGATGGAAAATAAACTTGTCGGAGCTTAGCTGGCGTCTTAGCATGTCCAAATGCCATAAGTATTTGGAGGTCTGATTTTCTCGGATGTGATGTCAAATAGAGCTACTTACTTTCATCATTAGCATGTAAGCAATCATATTGTGCAGGAGAGTAGCCAGAAGTCTGTCCTCGTCATCCTCCAAACGCTTGCGGTCATGTTCTCCCAAGGAAAGGTACCTGTGTCCGAAAATGACACAAATTCATTCAGCCATCCATTTCCCATACTGCTAATCCTACTCACAGGGTCATGGTAAGGCTAGGGCTAATCCCCTACGACAGTTTACAAGATGGTCCTTGGGCTTTCGTTTTCTTTTTTTTTTTTCCACTGAGCCACGATTGCTGAGATGATGCTACAATGATACAAATTACTTGAACGTGAATGTGGTCACCATGTGATAAATGGAAAAAATTCTGGTCTTTTTGATATGTTGCCATAAAATTATCCAATGCTTGTAAGTTTGTGCTTGAATTTTCAACATAGAAATAAATATTAAGGCCAGTCTTAGATACAAATGTTCAATGCAACCAGAGTCAGACACAAAATAATAGCTTTCCAGGACCTTTCAATCATTTCTTGAGGTCCCTGGTCCATCCCCATCCCCTCTCGCTCCAACATGACAGCGTCTAAGAAGGCATCCTCCCAAAACTGCACCTGGTCCCACAGTGTAGAGCGCTCTTTACCTGCATAAAAGATGTCTCATATTAAGCTCATGAGTTAGCAGAGAAATCCATAATCACCTCTGCTCAAAATGTGTAGAGCTCTGGAGCGCAGTTTCAAGGATTTTCAATACATTTTCTCTATTATTTGGTGACAGCAGCCTCCAGGCAGTTTCCAACCAGTGAAAGGCCCTATAACTGACAGGTCACGTTTTCTTTCAAGGTAAAAAAGCAAGAAATCTGTCTTTGGGTTTACCAACCGTAAATAAATCAGTCAAATCATTCACTGTTTTAAAAGGAAATCTAAACTTTGAAGGTCACATTTTCACAACAACTTCACAACTTGACAAATACTGAGTCAACAATCCTTAGCGTTTTTTGCAATATATAAGGTGATACAAGACAATTAATTTTTTTATGCAAAGAGGAAAGAACATGAATGTATATCGCTGGCAAATGCCAGAGCTATGTCCAACCTTTTCGGGCTGCATTTACTTCAACCTACAAGAAATCTTGAAAGTCCCTCTTGGTATTAGTGTGATCATAGAGTGATCACATATATCTGTTAGCCTTTGACCACACCATGCTCTTATTCAATGTGTGAAAGCTAATTTTTTTAATTTTAGTCAATACAAGGATAACAAAAATCAGCTTGAAAAAGTCAGTTGAGAAGAAATCGCAAGTTAGCATTCGAATTGCTTTTTTCGATATGTGATAATGCTGTCTCACTGTGAGAAAGCTGGTGACCAAATTGGGGGCCTTTTTGTACTTTCCACCAAATCTCATGAAAACAAACTTTTGGGACTTTGACATAAAGCTCACAGGGAGATCAGAAAAACCCACACCACACTCGAGATTAAACACAGAGCTACCCTTGGTGAACAATAGATGCACCCCACGCAGGAAAAACGCAAAGGCATGAGATTAACCCTACTTAAAGAAAAGGTTTCCATGGCAGCATCCTCTAGTTGATCCCAAACGGAGCTCTTATCACGTCCTGGAAGAGTTTTCCCAGGAGGCAAGGCAGCAAGAGGGAAAAGAGGCAGTGACAGCAGGAGGGGTTAGGCTAAAGATGTGAGTAGTTTTAATAGCAAAAATGAAAGCAAAGCAAGCAGAGAACACACACGCGCGCACACGCACACACGCAACGCACGCAAGCACACACCGGCGCGCACAACCTTACTCATCTACTTCTTTGAAAGTCACTTATTGTAAACCATATTCTTTTGTTTTTCTAAGCTCAAAAGGTCCGTCATAATTTTGTTACTGTAACTGATCTTATAGTGTTGGGCCATATCCTTTTTTACCACTTTTTTCATCTTTTAAATAGAGACATTGGTTTATCTGCAATTTAGAATTTAATTCCTGAATGAAATGTTCTAAATATAATTATTTTCAGTAATCTCAAGTTGGTACATGGTAACAACACAAAAGGATATTATCAAAATTATCTCTTTACCTGTACAAGTATTTGATAAATACATTTATGGATATTTCTGAATACATCTATCTTGTAATAACGTAATTCATGATAGTACATACAAATGTATCAGAATGGCAGACACCTTTGAAAGATGTTTCACCGAAATCATTTATAAATATCACCACTGTCTTATAAGCTGCCGAACTTCAGTTTTTTTTTCTTTAACAAATAACTAATGCTCAATGCAAGGTTACCTGAATTCTGCCTCCTCAAACAGCAAGTGTAAAAAAATACTTAGCACAAAGTTAAGTATCCACGAGTATACTTTTCTTAATTTTACAGATTTTTTGATATTCAAACATAAAATTATGCTGCTTGTAAATATTTTCCTCTGAGATGATGAAAGCAAAATAAAAGCTAAAGAAATACAGACAAAAAATACGCATTTGAAGTGATGGAGATAAGAACTATCAATAGAGAACATACCCAGCAGGCCTTCACAAAGATAGATCCTCATGCTGATGTCCTCAATTGGCTGAGCAGGCGGTCCCTTTGTCATTGCAGGTGCATGTTCTTTTGCACCTGGTTTAAGTGTGTGTGTCTTTCCCTGCAGAGTCAACACAGGGTAGAAATTTACCAGAAATGAAACTTTTCTATCATTTAATGGGAATCATTAGCTTTATTCCAGATCCATACATTGCATAGAACCATTTAAAAGTTTTCCCACCATTAAAGTCTATGAAGATTGAAAGAGTTGCAATTCGTTTTTTTAAAATTTTAAATTGAAAAGTAAGAGAAATAGGCACGTTATCCTGTTTGTTTTTTGCTGAATTATAATATATTGTAACCCTGCAATCTTCAACCCATAGTGAGTGAGAAGCTGACTAGATCTAATACCCTCTCCTAATAAGTAGCCTTCTGCTCTCACCATACTAAAATGAGTCCAGTTTGTTCAATGCTATGTTTTCATGAGGTCAAATAAGAGTAGGTATACTAGATAAAAATCGAATTTACATTTAATTCAATGTATGATTAGACCAATCTTTAATTTTACTTAAAGTAACTCATGAACTTACAAACACTGAGCTAGTGGCTGGATTGGTTTCGATCTCACTGTCAGAGAGGGTCCCTCTGGACTGAGTTAAATGAGGGGCGGTTCTCCCACCCAGGCCGTCTCCTGCTGTGCTGCTCAGGTCACTGTCAGCTCCGAGAGTCTCCCCAGAACTATTGCTTATCTAAAAACACAAAGTAATGAAATAGCATAAAATATCAGAAACGCACATAAATTAACAATTTTAAAGGTTATTTAAAAAACCCAACTTAAAAAAAAACTTGTTTGCTACAATGCACATAATGATATGACAAAGGTCATGAATAAACCTCATAAATACAATAACACGGTAGTTCCAACACCCTGGAAAAAGGAGAATGCCACTAAACACCAAATCTGGTACAGTTATTGATGTGCTAAAGAATACGATCCCTGAGTTGGCCATGCCCTACCACTGTGCTGGCTTCTGAGTCCTGGCTGGTACTTCTTGTCAGGATTGGTGGCTCTGAGCTTGTTACGGACTCTGTGTCACTCTTCTACAAAAGACAAGTATGAAAATGCAAAAGGAAAAAAAGAGATGCATTTACAAAAACAAGTTCCTGTGTGTCCTTGCAACGTAATAAGACTTTTTTAGCAGATTACATACTGGGCTTAAGAGTTTTGTCTACACCATGTCTGGACCATCACACACACACCCACAGTCATGTACAAACCTGAGAGCCAGATGTGACACTAAGCCCGCTGTCTGCGCTGATCTGTGATTTCTTCTCTTCTGCATCAGTCACTTGGGGGCGCTGTTGCTTTGCTCCTTCAGATCCTGAGGAACAGATGAACCCATAAGGAGGTTTTCAACACAATTTTACACTCTTACCTTGCTGTGATTCACCCGCCTTGAAGCCACCACAGCAGAGAGAAACAAAAACTACATCAACCTTCAAAAAAATGTCAAGGCCTAAATTTAAACACATGTGTAGTTTAGGCAAAAACATGTAACACATTTCAATCCAAGACCTCAGTGCATCAGACAGCTTTTGGTAAAATAGAAAGTGACTATTATACACATTCAGAATGTCATAAAATTTAAACTGAATGTTTTTGGTGCATATCTTTGTAAATTATAAAGTAACCTTAAAAGACCACTCAGAGAAGTGACAAAAAGGGGCAAGCAGAGAGTGCAGTAAGTTTGAGGAAAATAAGGACAATAAATAAATAAATAAATAAATGCAAGAGGGCAAGATTAATTTTTAGTCAGTCAGTCACTGTGGCCCAAGTTACACAAAAAACAACAGACAAACACAAGCAGTTAGGCATGCAGACAAACTGATGAACAAATAAAGGAGACTTGTTCGGTTTCAAGTGCGATTGGAACCCTGTTCTATGTTGTCCCCTTTAAGGGGACAAGTGGTTTCAGAGACTTTCACGTTACAAGAGATTTATGAAAAGCTTACAGCTGCTGAAAAATGAGCGGGAAAAACTCGACAAAGACCTAGCCACTTGAACTGGAAAACAATTCGAAAAAAACAGCAGGAAAGGGCGATATCTACAACCTTTCAGTTCATCTTTGTATCTTTGTGTTGAAAACAAACAAAAAACACAACACACACTACTCCACCAGGATAATGTTTAAGCCAGTGATTATGCCATAGACTTAGATATCCTTTGTGCTTTAAATGGGAAAAAAAAAACATTATTTGTCAGCATCAACTACAGAAAAACCTGCTATTTCCCTATGTAATATGATGCTGCTAAATTCCCCCCCTTGTAGCTTTGAGGAGGACAAAGTCAGAATACAATACTAGCAACTGTAAGTTTATTGAAGTGCTAGGTGGAAAAAAATTAGCAGCAACGACCGTTTCATCACCGGATTCAACACGACAGGGTATATTAAGCTAACTGCTACCATTGGGACCATAGTCATAAACAAATTAAATTACGGAAATAACCTCCCATGAACGGCAATACTGAAAAAAATTTTCAGGACATCAAAATAATTTAGAGATATTCATTTTTGTATTAATTTGTAAAAATAATATACACATCTATATAATTTTCCATGTTATCTAGATTTAACCCAATTAAGTTTGATGCAGGATTACATAATTTTGCTAAGCAAGTGACCTCTCAGGAAAAAAAAAAAAAAGAGGTAAATAAAACATGCTGAATGCTGAACTGATTATGAGAACTGGCACCGTTTTGATGCAAAGATCTGAACGGGGAACAAAAGATTTTCTTTAACGCCATTTCAAGTCAACAAGTTCAGAACTGAAAATTCGTAGAAGTTCTCGATCAGATAAAAAATTGGCTTAGAAAGGTAGCAAGAAAACACATGTCCAAATGGCTCTGAATGCATAGAGAAAGAAGAAATGCTGGGAGGAGCATCATCCGCCTTAGGACTTGTCAGGAAACTATTAAAATAGTGTTTTAGGTTATATCGAAGCTGCTCCTTAATGTATCTTCATCAATCTTGTCTTTATGTTGCTAACATTTTTTTTAGCCATATCTTTTAAACATGTATATAGAATACAGTCCTGCTAATGTATAGACACTTTTTATCCCAAAAAGGTGAATAAAAGGGGGGTGTAAAATGCCTGCAAACGATCACCCCGTTCTCCTTTTTTTACCCCTTAATTTTTGGTGTGTGAAGTCTCTTACTCTGTGGTTTTTCCAGAGCTTTTTGCTTATCCTGGTGCTTGCTCCACAATTCTACCCAAGATGCATTGCAAGCAAGGAGAGAAAGACAGAGAGAGTCAGAGAGCAGATTGAAAAGGCATGTATGGTGGATGAGCACTGAAATCAAAATAAAATAAATAAAAAATAAAAACATGTGAAATATGGCATTATCAAATAAGGATCTTTTGCAATGTTTGCATGTAGCTGTGTTTTAAACTGTAACTGTATAGGAAGTCAATACATTGTAAAATGTGAGACAGCTACTAAGGTAACATTACAATACACCCAAAATTATTGGCCCAAAGTCATGGAGAGCCACACAATGACTTCAAAGTGACTTCTGACTCTGAATTTTTTTTTCCAATGGACTGCAGTTGTCTGGCTCTCCAGAGTAAAGGTGAGAGAGATGATCTACTTGGAAAGAGCGTGGGATGTGGTTGAAAGGCTTACTAGCCTGCAGGTGAAATGGAGTAGTTGCAGAAGCCAGGGTGCATGTCTCAGAGCATTCTGTAGAATTGAAGGTGCAATTTCTAAGAGGAACATAAGGGTTGAGGGTAGGAGTGGTGTCAGGGCGGTTGACTGAGCTTGTCCCCTGTATACAGATCCAGAATGTTTTTCTTACAGTCCTTAGAAATGATCACAATACTCATTCTTTTCTTTTTTTTTAAGTTAGCCATTTTTTTATAAACATCTGAAACCAAACTACTTGCTATGAAGAAATTTATTTTCTGGGACTGTTTACTGGGGAGTAATACTTCCACCCTCCATGCTGAGAGCAAAGGGGGACTTCATTGTCTACAGGACGGCTCACAGAAACCTGCAGTAAAGGCACTAATGAGCCCCAATTTTACTAATCGATGCACAAATCTCATTTCCCTTGTCCACTACTGCAGATTTAGATATTAGGAGACCAAAACAAAAACATGCAGTCAAGGTGCTGACAGACTGACCAT
This sequence comes from Fistularia tabacaria, assembly GCA_901007705.1. Classification (NCBI taxonomy): domain Eukaryota; kingdom Metazoa; phylum Chordata; class Actinopteri; order Syngnathiformes; family Fistulariidae; genus Fistularia; species Fistularia tabacaria. The sequence goes on along the minus strand of CAAKHD010002661.1, from coordinate 377,641 downwards.
AGAACTACAGAGAGAAGACATACAGGGTCACATAAACAGAGAAAGGCAAGACAGACACACAATCCACATTGAAACGCAGGGTAACATTCCAAACACTTTTCAGAGGTTTTTCATGCTCACAAGCCACCAATTACCATTTGAATGCTGAATAGATTTTCTATACAAAAATTTGCAAACTCATCAAAGGACAATGAAAGTTAAAAGGTGGGGGTGGGATTACAAATTTTAGCAAACCCATGGTTCTCTCCTCAGCATCGTTTCCATCAAAGTGTGTGGAATACTATAAAACCTGTAATAGTCGACTGGCAACAAGTGAAAGAGAGGGGCAGGGACTGAGTCTAGGGTTGATGAGCTTGCAGGGAGCAAGGTAGAAGACCTCACAGTGCACATGCAACCACGGCTGGAGTGATATACACACCAATCGAGGCAATAAAGTTCTCTTCGTTCAGACTGCGGGTATCAAAATGGTGGGCTCCTTTGCCCGTAGCGTGATGTGGCAGCTGCAGATGGGGAATATTCAGAAGAGCCTGAGGTCGGGCAGTCTCCATACGACCAGAAGGACTCTCTTTACTCCCCGGACTGCCAGCACTGTCTGTGGGACTTCGCTTGCGCTTTTCAGGGTCTACCAATTTACCAAAAGTTCACCAAGTTCATCAAAATGAGAAGAACAGAAAATACAGAGAGGTTGAATCTAAGGGGAAAATGATGGTTTGATAAAGGAGAACAAATGATTAAGAGATTAATATGGGCAATGAAAGATGCGGAAAAGTGTTAGTAGCACAAGCCCAAGGCTGCAAAGCTTTGAAAAACTAGCTAGTAAATTGTATTTAAACATAGACACATAAGAACATTTTTTGTTTTAAATGTCACAAATCAATATTTACTGTACACATCACTGGGGAAAATGCAGGACTTACCTTTGGTTTGATAATGTGTGCGCGCTATCTCTAATAGACTGAAGACACTCGCCATTCCTCCAAGGCCTGCATTCGTGTAGGAGTGTTCCAAACTGGATACTGTACACTTCAAGATGTCCAACATGCCTTTATACACCTTCCTGCTAACCTCCTGGAAACATTTCAATCATTTCAGAAAAATATCTAAATGCCCAATGTTATTTAACTTACACAATAAATAATACTCAGTATTACAGTCTTCCGTTTTAACAACGTAAGAGCACAGATTGAACTTAAAGCAGAGTAAACCTACTGGTGAGGGACCCTCTAAATTGTCTGTTATTTTTTGCGAAGTTGCTTTTGCTATAATGTGAATAAATAACAAAGTAGTTGTGTTTACTTGTCACACTAATCTACTAAATCATCAATAGTATTGGTCACTAATTGTTGGCACTATCCATCCATCCATCCATCCATCCATCCATCTTCCGCCGCTTATCCGTGATTGGGTTGTGAGCGGGGGCAGCAGCTGAAACAGGGAGGCCCAGACTTCCCTCTCCCCAGCCACATGATCCAACTCTTCTGGGGGGGGACCCCAAGGCGCTCCCAGGCCAGCCGAGAGACAGTGTCTCCAGCGTTTCCTGGGTCTTCCCCGCGGCCTCCTCCCAGATGGACATGCTCAGAATATCTCCCTGGGGAGGCATCCAGGAGGCATCCTGACCAGATGCCCGAGCAACCTCGACTCCTCTCTATGCGAAGGAGCAGCGACTCTACACAGAGTTCCTCCCGGATTGCCAAACTTCTCACCCTATCTCTAAGGGAGAGTCCGGCCACCCTATGGAGAAAACTTATTTGGGCCGCTTGTATCCACGATCTCATTCTTTCAGTCACTACCCACAGAGCTCGTGTCCTTAGGTGAGGGTAGGAACGTAGATCGACCGGTAAATTGAGATCTTCGCCTTACGGCTCAGCTTCCCCTTCACCACGTCAGACCGGTACAGTTTCCGCATCACTGCAGATGCCGCACCGATCCGCCTGTCGATCTCCCGCTCCATCCTTCCCTCACTCATGAACAAGACCCCGAGATACTTGAACTCCTCCACTTGGGACAGGACCTCTTCCATGACCCAGAGTGGGCATTGCACCCGTTTCCGGTTGAGCACCATGGTCTCAGATTTGGAGGTGCTGATCCTCAACCCCGGGGGAAAACAATGACCCATACTTTACATTTTATTTGTGCCTTCTATATTATGTATTTGTTCATAAGCTTGTGCCCTTATTGCTTAGAAAATTTAGAGGAGGTTACAGCTGTCCTCTCACCACATCACGGATGATCTCCTGTCTGGCATCTTCTTCAGATTGGACGGCTCTGTTGAGTTTACTCAGAACGAAGACACGGAGTTGCTCATTCTCCAGCAGGCGGCGCACTTTTTTCATGTTGAGCCAGCCGACTCCCTGTCCATCCAAGACACTCTGCACCACTTCCTTCAAGAACTGCTGGTTCTCACTGAATCAAAATATTAAACCCTGACTTAGTCACTGAGTGTGGAAAACACAATCATATAGCTTCATCTTAATATGATAGCTAACTATATGCTGCTTGAAAAATTAATGCAGGTCATAACATGTTTCGGTCATTCATTTTGCATGAGAAATCGCATATTGAAAAACTTACCTTGTGTTGTTGACACGACCTTGAGGTGAGGGAGATTCTCTCTTCACTGTTGGGCTGTGCTTGATAACAGAGGACTTCTGGTCCACGAGCGCCCGTGGTGCACGTGCACCTGGTAAAGAAGCCATAACAATGAGGTTCCTGAACACCACAGAAAAAGATAGCCAATACTACAAATTTCAGGATTACTTGACAAAAGAACACTCAGAGAACTAGATACACAAAGGAACTTGCTTATCAGGCCATGTAAATCAGATTAGGAAATACCATTTAAAATAGTGCCTTTTTAAGGTCATACATCAAAACAAAAAGAGGTTTGCATCACTTCATGAGGGAGGCAGACAAATCTGGGATCTTTTCAGCTATTTACTGTGGAAAATACAAATTACTACATGTACTGGAGTCTAGTGAACAACAGTGAAAAGTAAAATCAAACATATTGTGCCCACACATACAGACAGGAATCTTGATTATGGATGTTAGGTCAGACAAGATAATATGTATAGAAAATGTGTAACATGCAAAAAAGGAACAGATGACAGAATGACAAGTTTGGGGAATTTTATCTTTGAGAATACAAGCTGCCTAATTTTAACACATTGGCTATATGCTATTGAATGCTTGCAGAACATATAAGTAGGGGTTGGGTCAATCATTTTTAAATGTGTATGCGCGCACACACACACGCACGCATACACACAAACTGTATATCACAATGAAAGCACAAGACTAAATGTAGTGTTTTCCATCCAAATCTGAATCACTTCAATGTTTGGGAAGAGGCATATCGTTTGCAATAAGGACCAATAGGGATTTTTGGACTCTTCCTATACAAGTGTGGCAGAGCTTCAGATGTCATTCAAATAGCTGGCCTTGCTTTTTTAGGAAATTTGTTGACCAGCTTGCTCATTAATTCACAGAATCAAGTATACAACTCCATCATTAAGCATTTCCATGGCTTGGTCAATCTTTTGGGGGGGACAAAGATGATGATGGAAGACCTTCACCTGGGCAAGAGCTTCTGAAAATAAGGAATCTACCTAATCTGCATCTACCTGGTTACCACAGCATTATGAAGCTCCTGGCCAAAGACCATCATTTCATTTGAACTCTGTTCATCCGTTTAAGAGAGAACAAATTAATGCAGATAAATTTAGGTTCCCCCAAGAGTGTAATGGACACTCCCTTTATGGGGAGCTTCATGCAAAGGGGATGTGAGATGAAAAACAGGAAACAGTATGATCTAGGAGTATGACTCATGAAGCTCTAACCACTGAGGAATGCTTAGCCTGCAACTCCGGTGGCACCACATCACATACTCAGGTAGTCTTTCCCCTGGCTCCTGCTTCATAGATACCAAAGGGCCTGAAGCAGAGACAGGTCCTGTGACGACCTGAGGTAACTAGAGGTTGTCTTCGATGATTGAACAACTCAGACCGTCGCAACAAGCAGTACCACCTTCTACTCTCATAACAGCATATATTAGGAGGAAGATGCAAAAGCCTGAAAACCCCCTTTCGGGAGAAAACAATCACTCACACACTGATCGCCTTACCAAGCAACAGGTCAGTTACACACAAATTACAACAGGATATATTCTTAAAAAAGTGTAGAGCATGTATTACAGTTTTACTGTTCACTTCAGGGTCTCCAAGGGAATGTTAGTATAGACATACAAACAAATTCGTCATGCATTCTCTAAAAAGTCATACAATATCATAGAAGATACTATGAAAAATGCAGAATCATTACCAGTACCAACCAGTCAGGAGTCTTGTAACGTTATCCGTGCTTCTGATAAAACATTCCCATCATCATTAGTCATCAATGTCAATCAGAAAAGTTAAGCAAACGGCAAATCATGGTCACTCACTTTACTCGTTGTTGTCTCTGTCCTTTTTCATGTCTCTATTCATATTAATAGTAATTGTTTATTGCCTTTTGTTACGGGCCCTCTGCCCTGTGCTGCTGCAGCACCCGAATTTCCCCTATGGGGATCACTTGAGTATAATCTTATCTTATGAATAAATGTATTCACAATACTTACATTTTTAGTAAAAATTTCACCTTGAGAATGCTCTGGTTAGAAGTCTCTTTTATCATTATTCAATTCAAAGCTAATCTCAAGATTGGTGAAAAATGAAGAAAAACACCCAAAACAAAACACAGAAGCACATTACTATCCACGCTCATTATAAGGTGAAGTCAATCTGAACCCTAATTCTAAACCTAAAGTTTCTCAAGGGCACCTTAACATATTTAAGATATACTGTTAAGAAAAACACACAGGGGAAAGATGGACAGATTTCAGCAAGTGACAAACAATTAGTTTGTTATGTTAATTGAATGAATTTAAACATGGTCATTCATAGTTGCAATCAGGAATATTTAAAGATTCACCCAGGACACCTTACGTTCACCTGTGAACATGTTCTTAATGACACATCTGGAAAGCAATCTGGCTTTGTGAAAGCCTGATTTAAATTTTCAGATTGTGGACAAATTTTAAGCTCTACATCAATTGATGTGAAGCTGGCAGCAATGCAGACTGTCATTTATATAAAATCACAATATAGGGTTGTTGGCAAATTGCTTCGATTAACTTCCAGGGTTAAGTGGTGATTTTTACTATTCAGGTATTAATAGCATGATCTAAGAACCCTCCTGTCTGGTCTGTGTTCACACAGAATGTCAATGCAGGACATAGAATTAACAATGGTAGCAGATGATCTTAAAACATCTTCATTTTAAAATAATATTGTGAACAAAGTGCTACTGTGTGTGGTCCAGTTCATTTTTTCATTGCTTTTGAGATTAATGAAAAAGAAAAGAACATACAAAACACATGTTTCCATCATCCACTAGAATAAAAATGTATTCAACGCATTAAATGATGTTTAAAATGGATTCCTGTGACCAGTTGGCACAAAAAAAGTCATGATACAAGAACCAATCAGTGTAATGGAATGTGAAAAATTGCATGGAAACATTTAAAATGTAGACAGATTACACAGTGCTTCAGGAATGCCACTGAAAGTAGATTGAGTACTTCTTTCCTCTCAGCAAAATCTTTAAATGCAGTCTTTTTGTCCACATTTGGAGAAAATAAACTATCCTGGTTGTTAAACCCACTTTGACAGCAGAGGGCATATTTTGTTTACAAAAATCCTCTCAGCACTATCTGAGTGGTAGAGCAGAGGTGGAGAACTGATCTGCGGATTTAAATTAATGCTTGTTATGCAGCATGGTCTGACTGGCAGGCTTGCGGGATCCTCTAAGAACTGTCATCCTGGCTTGTATAGCCAGAATATCAGCAGCCCCCAGTTCTATATGTTATACTTCCACAGGGGGGTAATCCACAAGATGCTCTCGTCTTCTTTTGCTTAAAATTAACATCCACTAAAGCATTGCAACTTATATTCAGTCACTCTCTGCAAATAGAGAAGTACTCTCAACCAGCTATCTTTTGATTTTGAGGTACCATTATTTGGGGAGGATAAAAATCCAACTGTGAGACTGTTCTAGAACATTGGTCAGAGATGAGACAGGAATCCAAGTTTTGTTCTAATGGATTGCCAAAGCCGTTTATTATCAATTAAGGACCCTTGGGTAATCAAATGCTGACGTGCGAATAATTTTGGAAATCCAAATAGTCATTGATGTAGAACGATAAACTTTTCAAGAGTATTGTGGGAGTATTGAATAAAGGAGGTGATGTATGATTTCACTGAGTTGAGGTTTTTTAAGTAGAGATTTAGGAGTTTGAGTGAATTGATTTTAACACACAAATCTAAAATAAAACAGATCAATGAAAATGTACATTTTATAAAAGGTAACTAAACTAATATCAAATAACGATTCTTTCGCAATGTCAGAATACTGCACTGAAAATAAATAAATCTTACAATATGTGTTTTATGATTAAAACTTTATCAATTGCTATTGAGCACAAGAGGTGTGAAAGCCTGATATCTAACCAAGGGGGGAGGAGCCAGAGCTTTTGTCTTACTGAGAGCATGACATAACTTGCTGTATACTGAAAAGTTGATATTTACAGAATGATTTGACCCAACCCTGTCAACTTTTTGGAAGCATAAAAACAATAGCAAATAATGGATGGCAAAGATTTTTTTTATCTTTAATCTATTTCCACAACATCCCACTTTGCATCCTGCTGCTTCCCATGTGGATATATGTTGTATTATGTATTGTCTCTTGTCTTCCTGCCATTACCAAAATTAGATGAAAGGCTTTTTAAAAATATTTGTGAGGTGGGCAGCTTTAAAAAAACAAGGTAAAACAATGTAATATGAAATAAATATTGTTATTAGATAGAGTAGTCACTATGAATGGTAGTGTGGTAAGACAATTGGGTGACTTTTTTGAGAACACACACAGTGGTTGTAATGAGGATAGACAGATACGGATATTGGGAGATGTAGTTGACTGGCTTGGAGAAGCATGCAGCTCACTCGAAAAAAGGGGAGAACCCACCTTCTCCGCTCCCCGGGCCGGCCTCTGTTATAATCTCCATTAGAGAATTTAGCCCAAATACTGCACACAAAACCCAGAATTAGTGCCGCGTAAATGTGGACAGAGAGAGGGACACCGGCCCAGACATAACCAGTCTGAACATCAACCCATAAAGCAACACACATGCACAATCAACATGGCGTCAAAACAGAGAAAAAAAACACACACACACACTAAAAAAAGATATCAATAAGGGTAGACAGAAAAGAGAAATAGACTATGTATTGATGATGGCATCAACCCTGAAAATGTGTAGGAGTGAGCTATAGCTCATACTTCGTGGTCAGTATATGCATTGTAGAGCTTGAGTATGTGAGGAAATGAAAATTCTGCAATGAAAATTCATAACTAGAGCAAACAAAATGAGTTACACTGAAGTTGTACTCTTTGTCTTTGAAACGGTTCTAGTACTGAGCACACATCTTATTTAAGCAATAACCTGAGGAACAAACAGGTAAATGCATTACAGTTGTACCATGGAATAAGTGAATTAGGAAGCTTGTGATCTTCAACAATGTAATTCTAGTTTCGCAAATTACCACCTAAAGGGAAGGAACTACTTAACTATGGAATGCCACAGAAAAAGCAAGCAAGTTAAAACGGACAGTTGGAATCAGGGGGGGAATAGATTTCATTCACAGAGGTATTTTTGTGAATGTTATTCCAAGGCAAATGCAGTTAATCTTTAGTTTCTTTTGATTTCCATTTGCAAATAAAATGAATTCTAGTGCACTGAGAATTTTAATAAAACAAAGAAGAAAAAGAGGCCGATTGATAACACTTACTACTTAAATGTTGCACATAAGGATTTTTAAATATCACTTTTTGTGGATCTTGTGTGTAACAGTGGCTGATAGCATCACAAATTTAAATTTGGGAATGTTTTCTTCAATGTTTTTCAATAGAAAGTGATGAACATGTATAGTAGTTTCAAGTTCATAATGTTTGGAGACATAATTTAAATATCAGTTATATCTTAGTACTGATCTTGCTGGTTAAGAGGAGCAGGTCTGCTTATCTTAAACATACTGTGCTATAAGTGTAAACATATGTATGATGCTGTTTTCCTGATAAGCATATGGACTGTGAAATGGTTTAAGTATGAATAGAGGTCATGTGGCTTTCACTGCTGTTTAAGTCTACGTTTCATTCTATTTGAGCCACAGAGTTCCATTAAGGACAGTGTGCAGAGCTTTTCCTCCAAATAAAGACTGTAAAGCTTCTGTAATAATAACCATTTGTTCATAACTTTGGGACCATAAATTTAACTTATTTTAGTTCAAAGGCAATTGTATTTGAGCTAAATTTCCTTTACATTTTAATGCTACTTAATGTTTTGTCATTATTTTTTTGTTTGTTTTGGATGTTTTTTTTTTCATTTTTATAGAAGTAAATACATTAAAATACACTTCGAATTAACCTGCAAATTTTCCAGGTCTAAACGATCATTATTGCATTAACATTCAAAATAACTTATCGGTCCACCTCAAAAAAAAGGACTCCTACCAGTCACACAAGAAAGGTATGACAGAGGAACAGAGAGGCATAAATGATCACACACTAGTCTATCTTAGTGCTACGCTAACAAACAGGGTGTATGGTAGGTATAGGTCACTTCAAGGATACAGAAGAGCCTTGTGGGCATGTCTAATACAAACCACACAGCAGACATAACATACCCGGGCTGTCAGGGGCATCTGAACAACAAAGACAAAGCACATCATGTTCAAAGGCGTGGAATATTTTCTATGGCAGCTATTCCACATGGAGTGTGAGCTATTGAGTTAGATTACCATGCTTCACCCATTTTTCTCTCTCATTAAATGTGAAAATCCAGCTTAAACAGCATTCATACTAGCCTGGTAGCGCTTAGACAAAAATGTCACAAATGGCCAGCTAACGAAACAATTTACACTCCTATTGTTTTTGAGTTTGTCATGCCTTGAATAATGACCTTTTGAAGATCACAATATTAAGCATCAGCTAATCTGGGATTGATTTTATTCTGCTTACATGATAAGATGAATATACATCCTTATATAAAATAAAACATGTAAACAGCAATTGGTTTAGAGGCTTTATTATAGTCAGCTATTCACGTCATATTGGGATAATTGTTCCTGGCAGATTACTAACTGAACCAGCTGATCTCAAATTAACCGAAAAATCACAAAAAGTACCACAAAGCAGAACTACTGACTGGCTGTGCCATTTATGAAATTGACATTGCTGATGTTCAATAAGCTGACCCCTGCTAACAATCGAGATGTCAGCCAAAGATTTTATATGGTAAAACAAATCAAGTTTGAATTCTAATTGTGAAGTCTGTTTTTGAGCTGATTTTTCTTTGAGAGAAAAACTTTGTTCAGATTTTTCCTCAATACTCTCCTTTCAAATAGTGCCATATTCACTTGGCAATCAAAAAGGGAGGGAAGACAGGCTATAAAATATCCCCACAAACCTGCTTGCTCCATCTCCTCCTCAATATCAAGATTAAAGTATTCTTTAACACATAAACAATAGTTTAGAAAATGGAAAAGAGACAGAAGAACAGAAACCTTAATCAGTCAAATACTGAATTTTAAATGTATATGATAAACTGATTAAAGACTTTTCAATTAAATTCAGTGTAAAATAATTCTACATGCCTACTGTTTGTTTCAGTGAGCAATTCAGCCCATATATCATGCCAGTACCAGATTAATAATGAATACTTCATGTACATTAAGCAATAAGCATTCTATTTAAAGTTTATACTAAATCAGAGAATTCAAATTAGAACATTTAAGTTTAACGTAAATTAAAAGAAATAGTTGAAATTTAAGTTTCTGAACGGATGGTTGAATGCTGACAATGAAGCAGAAAAAATGAGGAGGTCGGAGAAACCAGCCCGTTCAAGCGATGAAAGTGTACTGGAATCACTGTTTACTGAGTTACCTCCAAAACCTCTTCCTTGATTTCTCTTGTCAAATACATTTTTATTCATAGTGTGCCTTATTATGCTTGAAGTAAAAATAACTTTGCAACAAACAAAAAACAGGGAGAAGTTGTGTGACTGCCTGTTTTGTATTACCTTTCAGACTGGGGAAAGGTGTTGACTTCTCACGTGCTGCTTTATTGGGAAGGGCAAGATTGGAAAGGCTGAAACTGGTGCCATGGTTCTTGTAAAGATTGCCTGAAAATGAAAACATAATCAGAAATATCAGAGCTAGATTTCATTATCAAACTCTTCACTACATCTCTTGCTAGGTGTATCAGGGACAGAAGAAAATGCAAGGAAGAAGCTCAGGGGCTATGAATATATATACAACTATTAAGAATATGCAAGAACAAGTATTTCTACCACTTCTTAACTCATATCATTGATCATTTGCAAGTTCTAGTGTATTCAAAAGTGCTAATCATGCCTACTGACTGGGCCAATAATAACATTGTTGGATTGACTTTGGATCATATTCCAACCACAGACTGGGTTGTGGTTTATTGTTATTAGTTTCAATGCTCCTCAAAGGAACTGCAATAAATGTTGAATCAAGCTTTACTCAATATGTCAAATGTGAAAACCTTACCACAAAGCACTTAACACACATTCCATGTTTTGTTTATCAATTGATTATTGCTGCAGTAAAGCGGTAATTCCATTACCAGTTGTTTGCTTTCCTCTGATAAAAATAAAAACCCAAAAAAATAAAAAAATGAATAAAAAAAAGCTAGTTACATTGAATAAAATTTGATAAAGCATAAGTCTGTTTTTTTCCACTAATTCTTATTATGCTTTGTGTGTATATGTGCGCTTTTTTATTTACTTATTGGATATTTTGCACGATTCAATGATTGTATTGAGAATCAGAACGATAAAACTCCATCTCCTGCAAATCATACAATATAAGTGTTGGCATGCCATAGATGAGACAGAATCAGAAGATTGTGGATAGTAATAATCTTACTGGCAAATGACATAAATCCTCCAAAACCATCATTGCTGCTGTTGGAAATAGTGGAGTTTGGCGAGCTGTTGCGAGAATCTTCCCCATCAGATTCCCCAGGGAGCCTCAAACTATTTGGACGTAAAGGACGCTGCACCCTGAAAAAAAAAAAATGAAGTTAAAAAAAATAAATGAATCAGTTCTTTACAAATGCAAAAATATATGTAAACAATATAGGAAAACACAGTCACACATTCAGGCTGTAACACAACATGACACCACCAAAGATTCAAGACCACCATGAGAGAGCAATATGATATGCTGGGTTTTGATAGAGTGCATCGCATGGTAGGTTAGAGAGCTCATTTGAATGATGATAATGCATCCATTCAAGTGATGAACAAGTTTAACACACTTGTTGCCATTGAGGTTCTGGTTGAATCGAGGTGTGTATGACTCCACTTGCTCTTCAGCATCAGGATCATCCTCAGAGGGGAAGCCATATTGAGGCTCAAAGTATGGGTTGTCATACTCTTGTTTTTTACTGGCTGGCTCCACCAGGCCAGCATCAGCTGTAGGTCTAAGGAATGGCTGGCTGCCCAGTCCAGGAACAGGATTTTGTGAGGCTGCACTGGCTGATGCCTCAATTTCAGGGACTTCTCCCTGGTCCTGGAAAAAAAGCACAGGGCTTCATCTGTAGTTCCCATGTAGAGATCATATCAATATATCTAATTGTATCAGAACAATCAAAAAACCTTTTTTTTGTACAATGCTATATAGCATCATTTTAAACATTATTCTAAATGCATTGATGTTGAAATAAGACAATTATATTTCAAGACAACTGATGTGGTATAGGAACTGCAGTGTTCACACACATGATTTGTGCCTTGGATGATTGTACTAGGACTTGAGCTTGCAGTTGTACTTGAACTTGATCGAAGGGGTTGTCCATCAGATGGTTCTGCATGCCCATCACCACCAGGTGGACCCTCCAGGCCATGTCCTTCCCTAAAGTCCTGGAAGTCTTGAAATTCAACCTCACTGGCATCTCCCAGAGCAGCATGAGTGGGTGGTTCTACACCTAAAGTATCAATGAAAAATATTGTAAGGAAGGACAGTAGTGGTAAGCACATCTAAATCAAATATCTTGAGGAAAAGTATTGATGCTATTGCCTAGGAAAATCAAAAGGAAAAAGAGTTTTAAAAGATTATCAATAACAAACTTACTTGGTGTGTCTCCCTGAATATCTCCTTGGATCATCTCACTTACAAGGTCTCCAAGTGAGGAATAGGATGAACTGGAGTCATCATATGCCTCACTGTCACTACCACTAAGACAAAATATGTATCTTGTAAGAGTGGGATAACTCAAATGTAGCTAAACTGCTTCAATGTGGAAAAAAATATTTTGTTCTACATTTACCTGTCAGTGGGATCAGACTCATTGCCCTCTTCCTCAAATGGACCAGCCATGGCCTCAACCAACTGGGAGCTTCCATCGTACACTCGGTAAACCACTGGCTGCAGCTGGTGAGCATACCACTTCGGTTTGTCACCAATTAAGGATGGGTCAAACACATCTGAAACAAAAGTGTGCACTGTTTAAGAAATGTACCTGGGGGGGGGGGTCTCTATTATATTGAATCTGTAATCTTACTGTTATGTATCCTCTGAAAAGCAAGATTGGTGGGATTAAGGGCCCACTCTCCATAGAACTCCACTGCCTGGGTGTGGGAGAGTTTATCAGCAAAACCAGAGCGCCTTGGCCGAGATGCAAGAAAAGACGATGACTGAAAAGCCACCACGGGGCGAGGGAAGAGGCGTAAGGTGCGAGTGTGCATCTGAAACCCTTGGAGAACATTTGGGGAATTGAAGAACCGTACCATAGCCACCCTGTAAAATAAAAAGATTATTGGCTTCACAGCTTTACATTTCAAGTTATAAGTGAAAATGACTTTATATAACATAACAATGTGTTTATATATACAGTGTGAAAACTTGGCAAAATGGTGTCAAAAACACATTAAGAGCTTGCCTAGTGGCTACATCCACAGAATCTACATCATTGCCATAAATCAGGGGGTTGAACTCTGTGGACGATGGTGAAGCTTTATCACGTCCAGGAGGGAGCAGGGGAAGCTCCTGACCTTCTTGAAACTTCTCCAGATTTAAAATTGGCTGGGTGTTCATGCTCATACTGGCCAAGGCCTACAACAGGGAACAGAACCACAAGTTAAAAACATGGCAAGAGCGTTCTCTAGGGAACACATTGCTGTAATGAAACACTCCCACAATTGGCATCAACAATTGCATGTCTGATGTAAAAAAACAAAAAAACAAACAAAAAAAAAAAAAAATCAGTTTCACATTTCTAATCAATAAGCCACTTAAAACAGAATGAAATTATCCAGTAACTAACTTGTTGAAAGTGAGTCAGTTCATTTTAGTGACTCATTTGCTAAAAGGTTAGTTGATTTTGAAATATCCCTTAAAAACACTGATTAATTTTAGTTTAATATCCCTTCATAATTAAAACCGATTTTTAATCTTATGATGCACAGTAGGTAAGACTTTGAAATCAGCCAATGTTATGCCTGTAGTGGGTGTGTTTTTTGGAAGAGGATCACAAGGGAAATAAGTTGTTATGCATGGTTGGCTTTGAGGGAACTGCTGCAGAATCAAGTGTCAATGTTAAGCTTAGCGTTATGGGACATTTAGTTGCTGCGTCTGGATGAATGTTATGTTTGTCAAAGTGATTAGCTTCATCATTTCTTGTTTAACTCACTGATGCCAAGATTGATGCACGCACATTCAGTCATGCTCAAGCCAGAGTTAAGCAGTGAGTCAAAAACTGGCCCACAACATTCTGTGACATTGTAATGCACATTATTCAGGTTTAGGGTCTCTGGAAAAGAGAGCCATAATAGTCACAAGCAAAACAATGTGTGAAAGAGAGAAGATATCCGTGCAGCAGCATTACACATTCCACAGGAGGAGAAATGAGTAACCTTATTTTCAGAGGAGAAGATCTGCTTTTGGGTGATCACGGTCAACCTAACCAGACACTAGGAGGGGGATAAGAGAGATGGGAGGAAAATCACATGAATGCCTGGGATGAAAAGTGACACTGGTAGAACATATGATGAAAGGGTCAAATCATGACCCTTTCCCTTTTTTGTCTCCATTCAACAGTCCAGTATTTTAGGGCCATTAAAATGACCTAAAAAAATCCATCTTGAAAATATTTTTTTATTTCATTTTGTTTGTTCTAGTTTTTCCTTATTCTTGATCAAAAGCATTTACTGAAGAAAGGAGATAAGAAATGATCATTTTTGATCACTTTAAAAAAAAAGACGATGGAGAGCCAGTCAGTTTAAGAAAGAGAGAAGGTAAGAAAGATTACAGAGAGACACACTGTAAAAAGATGTTTTTGTCTTATGACCAAGGTGAAAGACAATGAAAAATGTAGGCAAGCGATAATGAAACCCAAAAAAAATAAATAAATTTACCTACAAAGTTTAAATACACATGAAGGTCATCCATTGTTACCAACTGGGATGGACCAGGGAATGATAATGACCGAAACAATTCAGCAGACCTTTTCAGAATCAGACAAAATACTTGCACACTTGTGTTTAACAAATATATAATGGATGAGCTGAAGCATAACTGATAGATTTGAGAAATATATCCACAAGATTCTCTTCCAATTCACTTTGACTGGTTAAACATTAAGGGCAAGCATTTTCAGTGACTCTTGTATCAAAGAGTGTTCTGCATTGGCATCACAATCTTTACATAATTGTCTGAGCCATCATCAGTGACATTTTCTAAACTGAAAGATTTCATTATTGTGTGGTTCTATCCAAATATATTCTCCTAAACTGAGGCTTTGCGCACTCCCACACACCAGCTTCTCAGTCACACAACCACACTCAGGGAGAGAGCAACTAATCACACAGCCACTGAACCGGCTCTGATTCAAGGTGCATTCAGCACATAGAGCATTTACAAAAAATATAACTCAGTCTTTTTATTGAGTACCATCATAACCAAATTAGTCATTTTGCCTGTATATAAATGAAAAACATATTTATTTCTGCTGAAGATAATATTGTCATTTCACTAGTACCTTTAGGTTTTCCAAACCCTGGAATTTCTGGAGTCTCATTCACTTGAGAAAATCCTATTGAATCCAATTTGGTGTACATTCAACTACAACTTAATCTTATTTTGAAAGAGAAAATAATAACAAACTTCTCGAGACCTCAGTTGTTCAAGTGTCATATCAAAGCTATTAACAAGTTATAAGAAATGAATTTCATTTGTTTTTAAAGGCTTATGAAACTAATAGTCTTGGACAAGGTCACGAATAACTTAATAATCATCTTCAATGAGATTTTCATCATTTTTCATCGTTAACATAAAATATTGCCTCCATATTATGTTTATTGAGAATGACTCCAGGTCTCTCGAAAATATTTTATGGAGATTTCTACAAGCCAAAACTTACTTTTCTCATGAATCATTACCTGAGAAAAATATAAGCCTAAAACTTATGGTCTATCCTAATGGCTTGTTTCGAGTAATCTTGGATGTGGAAAGATATTAGTATAAAATGTGATCCATTTTTAAGTAATATACCCAAAGTTGTTTTTTTAAGGCCATTAATGCGCTGATACTACAGTACTGAGAAGTTGTTAGAGACAGATCCACTTCTCGATTCCCTTCTGCTACATCACTTTGTCCAGATAATGTTAGTAAAAATTGCATTTAAAGATTTCATAGGTATTTCTATATTATAACAAGTTAATGATAAATCAAGTAACCCTGAATCCTATTTCTATAAATTTTCCTTTCTTTTTTCTGTTTTCAAAGTGAGGGAAACTAGAACCAGGCTCCAATTCAGCACTAGCATGTGTCAGCCTGGATGCTGTGGATATTGTAAAAAATAAAATGAAATTCTATCAACCAAAATATTAAGTTAAACTAACTTTAAAAAAAGCTTAAGAATTGATGAACAAATTGATAATTAAAAGATAAAGAACAGTAAGGCCACTGAGAAGCACAAAGAAAGGTTACATATCCTCAGTTGTCAGTCTCTATAACTATATTGGATATGCTGGAAAGGCTGATTATGTTTTGCACAGTGTGGAAAAGAAAATGATCAAAAAAGGTGTTTCCCTGAATCAGAACCAGATTCTGATGTTATGTTAGGGAACTGGGTTAGAGGGACAAGTTATTCACTACCATTATTATCAGCATTACTAAAGCTGTTTTACTTTAAAACGGGGTTCTAGGGTCTTATGTTTACCTCCAATAGCTAGAGCATGCAACAGGAAAAAAAGAACAGAAAAAAGTGTTAGTGCAACACAAAACTCATTTATGTTTCTCAAACATTCCACAATACATACAACTCTGCTGAAGTAGGAACACCCCTACTCTTCACACGGCTGAAAGAGAAGTTTTAAACGTATATAGGAATAAAAACAAACAACAGATGTACAGAAACAGTACCAGTTGGCTCGTAAGCAGTGCATGGGTTCCAGAAACTTCTAAAATGTTATAAAGTACCAGCTGTCACTGGGTTTAGGAAGAGACTTGACTGATTAAGCAGAGCAGCATCCGCAAATGTCACATTGATAGACTGAGGAGGCCATTATGGGATAAATCACATACAGTACCTGTTTTAGATGTTTCTTAAGCTCGCCAGCTTCTGGCTCTGGAAGAGGTGGTAGAATCTCTGCATTGGTGGGTGCTATAACCTGGAGCATAAAAAAATACAATCAGACAAATACTCCATTTCCACAGAGACATTAAGAAAACTAAAGAAACATGAAAGAAACAGTAATGTGGGTATACTGACCTTGCTGCTGTCAAGGTCAACCAGCCACACATCGTCTGGAATTTTGAAGTCAGCTTTGTATAGGAAGAAGCTAGCAGGTACACCGATGATGTATGGAGTTGGGGCAAGAAGAAGCTGTGCAGGAGAAGAAAGGGGCAGTCAATCAGATGACCTTAATAGTCAAAATTTCCTGTTGGTACGATCCCTAATCTTAATCCTTATTTTCTTGTGTGAGTCTTATGGTAATTGTGTGTATATATTAAGGGGGCACGGCTCAAGGGGGTAGAGCGGATGTCCATGTAACCAAACATTCCTGGTTCAGGACCCGCGCTCCTCTCAGCTTGTCAAAATGTTGTTGAGCAACACCCCGAATTGCACCACATGGCACCACTGCCATGGGTACCGTGGCTTCCAACTGCTTGTGGTTCATCCAAGAGGGGTTAAATGCTGATAGGAATTTCTCACAGGGGATTAATAAACTATAATAAATAAAAATAAATGTAACCACAATGGACAATATCATTCAGTTCAAATAATAAGCTCATCACTGTATTTGATGCACACTTTTCCAAGATTCTATCTTAATGTTTCACTTGGTCCATTTTACCAGCTGCTTGAGACAAAACAGCTGGTCCTCAATATAACCAAGCTTTGGCAAAAAGAGACATAGAAACTAATTTAAATATGGCAAAACAGTCTTTAAAACGTGGTGTCCCTTTTTGTAACTATGTAATGGAATTCATTCATTAAGATGTGGCGCATGTCTTCTGACTGCCTTATCAGTCTGGCTCTTTGGCACTGTTTTTAGGGAGCACGTTTGTCACAGTGAGAACTCTAGTCTCTGATGTTACATCATTGTGCCCTTCCCTTTTACAGGAAGTCTTTAAGTCAGACCAGACAGAACTTAGTAAGTGGGTAAAACTGTTTTGTACATCAAATTGTTTATAGGTTAGATATAGTTCCCTATGTTCTATGAGAAAATACCTCCATTGCGAAAGAAAGTTAAGACATGCTTAATGAATGTAATTTGTGACCAACTTTGAGTTTTACCTGTTCAGCAGAGGCCATGCATGTTGGCAGTAATGGGATGACAGGGAACATGTACTCCAGAGGGTAAATCATTGCCACAAAGGCCATTACACTCATGGACAAAGCATTGTAATCTCTGGACTGAAGAATAACCTGAGTAAAGAGCAAAAACACAAAATATGAAGGCAAATCCATATGTATTATTCATTTATGTATTCTTTACACTGCATATTATTCACACAGGGTCACAGGGTTGCTGGAGCCCATTCTAGCTGGTAAGGCGAGAGACAAGGAATACCCTGGATAAGTGTTTTGTTGAGAACAATGCTACATATAGAGAAATGCTTTTCTATCGCCTCCTCTACTATGGATAGGCAAACTTTAATTGCTGAATGCTTTTGTATGTCCATTTCCTTAATCATGGCCAAGTGTTCAAGTAATGATAACTATTGAAAGGCTGAGATGTGACTCCATCTCCTGCATTCGCCAGGATTTCGAAAGAGTCTTTGTATCAAGTTAACTGTAGCAAGAAAAAGGGTGTGCACTATCACCACACATGGACTCATTTACATTGTTCCGACACCCGCAAAAGTTAAAGAAAGAGAACCCTCCTGCACGCGAAGATCAATTCAGGATTAGTGTGCAACTGCTGCACCTTTACGTCTTTAAAAATGTAGATGGTGCAAGGACACCATACACCTTCTGCTACTGAGTCAGGGGTGGAAGTAGAGACAGCACACAAGTATTATTTGTGCACGAGAGATAGACCAACAGTCAGATAGATAACTATCAAAACTAACATAGTTACAAGTTAGACCTCAGTTAGAGGAAGCTGGAATGCAAGGTAATTAGACATTCTGGAGCTGAATTACGATGGCTTTATGATTATTATACCTGTGTTGCCAATAGATTTGATATATTTTATGCACATTACATCTCATTGTTCAATAGTCCTCCCTCTACCCATTGTGCCTTGTTCAGGTTTGACTGAAGGAGCTTTAAAAGACCACAACTAAAAGAAAACACTCATGAATCACATTGTTCTAAATATAGATTTGTTCCTCGCTTCGCTTGAAACAGTAATTTCAGCCATCGATAAAGTCTGCAAGGTGATTTGGTTGCAGCTGAAAGCAAATAATACTGCTCCCTTTGCTGCATTTTAAAAACATAATGGAAAACAAAGAAAGAGACAACAGCTACTGATAAGAGACACTTCATATCCTGTCCCTGTTATATCTTGCCTTACCTTATGCTCCAGGAGAACACAGCTGAGGACCTGAAGACAGGCATCCACACCTAGCAACTCTAAGGGCAGGTGCAACGGGAAATCAACCATCGAGAACCGGGAGTTGTCGGGCAGTGCAAAGGTCAGGGCCCGTTTGAGTTCATGGGGCAGAACTTCCACATCCACTCGCCTCTGACCAGCCACTGGTACAGGTGAACGCAGCAACCGGTACACCCAGGACTCAATCTCTCGCAGGTCAGCCAGCAGCTGGCTGCCTTTCTCTTCCACAGAGAGGGCCCCAGTGAACACCCTCCACATGGTATCCCTGTTGAGGAAATATTTTATATTCATATTAAGAACTGAACTAAAGTCTAGGACAATTTATCACCATGTAATAATTTTAAAATGTATCATTTAATTTCAAGTGTTGATTAACACCTTTGTCGATAAAAAAAAACAAAAAACACCTGTCACCAACAATGATCAAAGGTATCAAATGTCAAAAACCGTAATGAACACACAAATATCAATTGAAAAATTGCGTAAACAAGATAAAGGAGCAGTCAAATATTACAAAGTGAAGTCAACTGGTATCAGCTGATTTTGATCAAAATTTAAATTAACTTGAAAACAGGTGAACATAGCCTTTCCAATAATTGCAGTTTTCAGCATAACATTAGATGCTGTATAATCATAGCCCTTAAATCCAGTTTCAGTGTCATGCAATAGAGCTTCCCAAAAAAGTGTTCCTGTGATTCAACAAATAGATTGTGGTTGAAAAAAAACCCAAAACAAATAAATTGTGAACAACCTCTTTCCATTTGTCCATATGTGGTAAACATTGAGTTATCACAAGTATGATGAGTAAATGGCAGCGAAACAAAGGAGAGATCCTTAAGCAACTGCTGAAATATTGATGTATACACCCTCAACTCTGCAAACAGAGATATATTAAAACCTTTCCAGTGTTTATATATAGTGTATGTATGGCAAGTTGAGGATAAATCATTAGTTTGCAGCCCTCCCACAGACTATAGCTCCTACCAAAAGGAAAGCAAAGACCTCAATCTGCTATGGCCGGCCATAACAAAGAGTACACAGGCATGCTATTATGACTTTTCTTCTCTGTAATTTCTGAACCACATTTTAACCATCCAAAAGAAAAACATTCCTAGATTTGGGCTTTCTATGCATGTATCACAAGAAAACGGCAAGAAAACAATTGACAGGGTAACTTTGCATCTGACATCTCCCCAATGCCTCGGTTCCTCAGCTATAAATAAACCAGTGTGGAGAAGAAAACAAATAATCACATTATGCAAAAGCTTATGTTAAGTGACAGGCTAATAAGCACTTTATCACTTCAAAATCACAAGCTATTGTAACAGCTGTGCCAAAAACAAAACCCAAAAGTGCACTGCACCAACAACACAATAGAGGCTTTGAAAAACGTTTTTCTCTCCATCATTTATAAGACAGTACTGAATATCACATTGTGTTAAAATACATTTCACATGTGTTAGAAGGATATAAAAAGGTTAAACATAACTGTTATAGATTTTTTTGTATTGTTACATAATCAGCATGAATACAATATTAAGACTATATTTTAATCATCAAGGATTTTCAGCTTCTATCTTTAGCTGTCTTTTAAAATTGCAAGAAGGAAATAAAGAAACCCCCTATTTGGATGGGATGGGTCATGAATTTATTTTCATTTTATTATTATATTCAGAGTAATACGCAGTTGCAACTATCTGGTGAAATCTACTGCAAGTACCTTTTTCACCCTTGCCTATCAGAATCAAAGAGTGCTGTGCACATCACACAGGCTACAGATGACCTCCAAGCAGGTTGAGAGCTACAAACACCAAACAATCTTTTCAAAATTGAAAACTTACAGACCAAAAGGAAGTTGAGGAATAAAGAGATAGGGAAGAAGTGCTAAAGAAAAAAAGTCTCAATAAGAATGGTTTCTGCTTTTAAAAGTTTCAACAAAACAGATTATAGATTAATTTTAAAAAATATTTTGCAAATATTTTACATATTTTTGCCAAGAAGCAAATGATTTTGTTTGCGGAAGAAAACTCAGTTGAAAGTGTGTATGGTCATTAGATTTGAGGCCGTCAAGGGAACCAGTGAAGCTACATTCAAGTCGCCTACAGGAAATTGTCTTATTACAGACAATAAAAAAAAATAAATAAAAAAAATAAAAAATAAAAAAAGACTTCAGAGAAATTTTGCCAACACTTGATTTGAATTATTTTTCACCAGTTGAACATACCATAAATTTTGATTATAAAACTACAATTATTAATATAAAGTTAGCATACAAAAGCAGGCATAAAAATTATTTAATAATAAACCACGAGAATGTTGAAAAAAAATTTTTTAAAAAAATTTTTAAAAAAAAATCAAGTCATACACAGCACTAATGTTATGCTACAGATAGGTAAACATAATCGAGTGCATTGATAGCTGGAATGAGAAGCATGAAGGTTTAAGTATGTCAACATTTGGAATAACATGCCTGAAAGCCCTCTACAAAGGGGGTATGAAGGTAAAAGTCTTACCTCTGAGTGCCACGGGGTAGTCCAGCACGTTGTGTTAGCCTCTGACTACAGCAGTCTACCAACCTCTTGAGAATGTATAGGCATTCCCTGAAGGTGGAGAAGAAGGGGTAGTGGCTGAGTATGCACAGCGAGGTCAGGGTGCTATTGCGATTCCTGGCTGCTATCTTAGCAGCACTCCGTTTGCGCTGTGGGGACTTTCCAGCAGTTAGTTCGGCATCTGCTTGCCCACTGTCTTCTCCAGAAGCAGACTGAGATGATAATTCAGCATTGTTCGGAGGCATTAGTGCAGAGGGTTGGCCTCCACTGCTGCCATCGGAGCCTTCACTTGGGTTGTCCACCCCTTGTGCAGTTGTATCTGTGTGACTGCTCTTGTCTGTACGGGTGCGGTGATGGCCTCGTTGAAAAGAACGGTAGAAGTTGACGCAGATTCCATAACGAGTGATTCCTGAGTCCTTATCAGTCAGCGTGAAAACAAACGAGGAATCATCACGAAGACTTACTCTACGCTGACGTATACTAAGGCAGCCCTCAGGCTGGCAAAAGAACACCACATCTGGTGGGAGTGGAAAGTCATGGTGGTCCTCCAGTGGGTATCGACGTAGGAGCTGAGGGGTTTGGGCCACACTATCACTACTTGGTTGTCTGAAAGGGAAACAGACAAACGATTTGGTTTTGAGGCATCAAAAGCTGTTATCTACTGAAGATGAGCTACTTTATCTATTATATATTGGTATTTATCTACATATACATGAACCTATGTGTGTGCGTAACTAATTGAGCAAGAATACTCAAGAGTATAAAAAATTCCACTTCATTGGACAATCAAACCAATGCATGGCAGGGATTTTCCAAAAATACATTACATTAAGCAGTATGAACATATTCTAATTGACCACTGCAGTCCAATTTGAAAAAAATGTTAAAAAAAAAAGATGTTCGGAGGTTAGATATGTACTGATGAGTTGATCAAGAGAATTGTCACGATAAATCATAATTTTTCACACAATAAATCACAGTTTTTCAAGTCCAACAAGTGAAAATGCACTGTGGAGAGAATGCATTTTTAATAAAAAAAAAAAAAAAAAAAAAAAGGCATTTCAAGGTTACTGATAGGAATTATTCGATTGAACTAGATCTCTGTTGCATAGGAATAAGTAATATATAAGTTATCTAGAAATATATAATGAACACCAAACTATAAGTTGGAGGGAATTCTTACCTTGCTCCAACCACAACCAAGTAGTCGAGTAGACGTGGGCACATTTTCTTCTTCTCCATATTGGATTGAATGCACCTGGTGTGTCACAACATCCAGGATATACGTTCCCTTTGAAGTCAGTTGTGGTAGTCCATCACAAATGGGACATTTTAACTTTTGAGGTGAAGCACAGCTTCTTGATCATCATCCTGATGGTTCAAAAAAATGGCTAAGACCTATAGCAAACAGAGTAATGACATAATGACAGTGTCATTATGAGATACAAAGAGGAACTACACAGTAACTGCCACACTGAAAAGAGAAAAATGTTTAACTATGCCGTTTTGAGAAATTTACATCAGATGCCAAAATCACGTTTGGTTCTGTAAAAGGAAGAGCAAAAGAAAAAATTCTCAAATTGGTACTGAGTACCTTAGGTTTGTCCAAATTCACTTTTGTTAAAATTAAAAATCCACATTATATCAGTTGTAAAGGAGATGGTGAGATTGCCATCAGGCTGCTGCTTAGATTTGCACAAACATCAGTTTAGATCATATTTCAAAATGGTTATTTTTCCAAACAAAGAATTCTTTAAGCTGTTTTATTTTGGTTGGGGGTCTCGAAAATATATCAGCTGATTGTTTTATAGAAGATATTACAAGCTACCTCAATCAAGCTGTTTAGGGGGCAGCTTGAATGTACCATTGTGTTCACAAGCTAATCAGGAACAACAACTTAAAGGTGATAGCTGATACTGAAGATAGTAAAAGAAAAGATTGTTTCAAAAAACAAAACAAAATTAAGTCCATGCACAAATGCTCAAAAAGCTTCTCGTTATCAGTTTTTAAAAAGTATTTGTAAATAGTTCTCTCCATTTATGTTCCTGGTGAATGTCGTGACTTCAACCATTTTTTGGGAAAATGGCAAAAAACTGACAAGTTTGGCCAGCAAACAGGAACAGGCAGTCTCCACGTCTGTTTGTATCTGAAGTCCAGTTTGATGTGAGTCATGTGGGTACCTCTCAGATCAAGATCCTTGAATTGCCACTCTGAAAGTGAGCGTTACAATAAAGTGTGTAGTTCTATATCTTTACAGCCCTGTGTAGAGAGATGCGCTGATAGGATTGAAATATTATCTATCTCTGTTCAACTTTGACTCAGGCAGATGACTGAAGCTTCACAAAAGTAATACAAAAAAGCAGGAGAGAATATCAAGATGCCATTTCATTACATGAGGGTTTTAGTATCTATATTAACAATTTGGTGGCTATTCTTCTAAGATTTACTCATTTATGATGGGTTTTAATTTCAGATCCTGTCCACAGACATCCAATGCGATGTCAAAAGATGCAGTAATGTAATGTGATAGGTTATCGATCTGACCCCTCACATAGAATTGTGGATCAGCCTCATCTGTTTCCTCTTAATATACTTGTTAGTACATAATATCATTTTGTTTAATATAATAATTGCATTTTATAAATTTTCTTCAATCAACTAAATATTGAGTTTAGGGGCCTTGGACTAATGCATAGCTCGACTAAGGTTCGATCAATAGTTGGCAGATCACTTTGTGCAAACAGACAAGAAACCAGAAAATAGCTCCACAGACAGTTTTGTAACAGATACAATTCACAGAGGACACAGTCCTGCCCAGCATACTGAATCCAGGAAGTGAATAGATTCTGCAAATATAGGATATAATAATTGTCAGTTTATAACTTCTTGTTCTGTGCCAGATATTTCCCAGCATGATTTTGGAAACATGCACTATCAAAAATGGTGGTTAAAAATGGTTATAAATAACGCACTCTCTGGGGATGAGCAACTGCATCTTTAACCGACATGTCACTCACAGAATTCTAGATCAGTGAAGATGACTCAATTGTAATAATCTTCAACTTCATTAGGCACAATGAAGATTACAATTGAAAACCTTGGATTAAAAATACAAAAATTACAACATCACAACAGTAAAAAGATGTACATGGATCAGATTGTCATAGCCTATGACAAATATCAACAATTATATCAAGGAGAGTATACAGAAGGAAATCTCCATCCTGAAATACAAAATCTATGAGACAAAGTAGTTTCTAGAAGCACAAGAGCAGTACTCTCCATCCCTGCTCTCCACCCATGAGCTAATATACCTATATTTTGCATATACAGACATTTACTGTAACATTGAAAAATGTGTCCAGAGGAAAAATTTCTAGATTAATTTGACTTGATTTCATAGATCTCTGTGAATCAACCCCCTCAAAAATGACAGTCCCACACATGACAACAATGTTCAGTGATGTTCAGCCAGTGTTGCACAAGGGTTGTGTATGATCTCAGTGTGAATCAATGAGGTAAAACTGACCAGAAACAATGCACTGCAATGCAGCCACCTGGACGACAGTCACAAGATCTGTCCCCTTTCCAAAAGTCTGCAGTCCACATGATGGAATGCAATCATGGGCTGCTGGTGAAAATGTCACCAACAAATTTTGACTTTAATTGACTCAGACTATACAATAGGCTTGAAGTTAACATCACTGAAACAAGTCCCTTCATTTGTGATACTTCTATATAGTCAAAGCTGCCTTGAAAAGAAAGCATGGGAAATATTTTGACCAACGTCATATGAGTTGCACATTCAAAGATGCCCTGAACTTTAACTTGCACATGTGGCTAAATCTGTTTACATTTCCAATTCTGTTTACATTTCTGTGTACTGTTTACATTTCCCTGCATGGTCTCCATGTCCCTGCAGTGTTTATGTCTGGTTACAACAGTATGCTTATTATCTATTTATTATCACTTCTCATCTGTCTGTACTGCGGATGGCAAAGTAAGAACTTCATTGTTCAAGGAAACAGATTGTACAAATGACAATAAACATTTTGAATCTTTGAATCTTGAAAGAATGAGAATTTGGACTCAGTAGACCCAACAACCTACTTGAATTCAGTAATAAAGACCTCATGAATGTGTTGCTCATTTCAGACCTGTGTCCCATCCAAAAATTAACAAAGCTGTAATTAATGAAGAGGAGGAAGGCAAGAGTGAGAGGATTATCTAAAATAAAAAGATCAAACACACCAGTCCAAGACCGCTTCGGGACACACAATTTATCGGATAGATCGCTACAGTTCAGAGAATCACTTGAGTTGAAGGATAGCATCGAAAATCAGTCCAATGACTCCTCTGAAAAATGAAATCTAGGCCAATTGGGCAGGTTTGCCAGGTCACATTTTATCCAACTCACATTCAAAAGAACAAGATCAATAACCAGATCATCAAATAATTACCCAGTAGATTCCCAGTGAAGATCAAATAGTATTTTTGCTTTCAATGCACATACGTGCATGTTACATGTTCATAATGCTACATTAAGAGTGGAAGACCACAAAATAGTAATGTTGAACAAAAAGCCAAGGATGTATATTCAAAGAAGTTAAAGACAAAGCAAAATGATTCTGTAAAGGCAGCATGCTAATGTTTGATGTTGTTTGTTTGTTTTTCTTTTTTATTTAAGGTAATCATGATTTTGATTGACTTACTTGATTTACTGCAAATGTTACTTTTCTGTTAGGTTCCAATACATGCAAGCTTAGTTTCTTGTGAGATGCCAGGAATGAAATCCCTCAGAGCACTACAATCCTATATACAGTACAACTGTGATGTAAGCCCCATCATGAGACACAGCCATCAGCCCCTGCCAGAGACAAGTTCTGCTGACAGGAATGTGTTACATGTCCAATCAGTGCTGACTAATCAGCTAACCTGCCAGAAATGAAGGCATTGTATAAAGACTGTTGAAGTAATGAACAAATTCAATGCAAAATTGTAGCTAAATGTATAGTGAATAAGGATAGATTCCCAGCAGCAGAAAATATTGCATTTCACAATACTGACTTCAGTTCTATAAAACTAGCCAGGCACAAATGTAGACCAATCGGCAGAATTCCAGTGATAAATGACAGGCAGATATAATCACACAAATCATAAGTTTTCCAGACTTGCCAGCGGCAATGGCAGAACCTGATTGTGACCTCAATGTATCAAATGAACATAAGGGATGATAATTTCAACTTGAAATGTTCATGGTTTTGAGACCAATAGCTCAAGTAACAGACGGGCCATTACTGACACAAATCTCAACTAACTTTGACGAAACGGGGAGGTGAAAATTAAAATGTTTGTTCAGCTAACAAAATGATACAAAATATAAAATGCAATTTCCAGACTTTGTAGATCAAATATTTGCTCACATGTATCAGGCTGGTCTGACATATTACGCACAAGGACCTGCCAGATTAATGGCAGTACTTGTCACACCAGACGGTGTTTTGAAATAAACGGAAGGCAGACACTATGAGCTGTAACTCAAATGAGAAGTATGCTCTGGTGTAAAAACAGAAAAGGTTTAAATTCATGTTTGCTTTTGTTTTTTCCTTTTACTAATCTATAGCCTATACAGGGACATATTCCAAGAAAATGATCCATTGGGAAAAACCAGACCTTCATCACTGCAATTATTAAAAATAGATAGAAAAATGTAAAGGTAAATGCCTAACTCTACAGTGTGGAGCGAAATACTACACTGATCTTTTATGGTTCCAATTCCATCAGGACAATGAATCAATGCCAGAAAACATACATTTTTCCTGGTGTATAGCCAAAAAGGCTATTTATTGTAGCAAGAGAAGAACTGACAAGGGGAAAAACAAAGAATAACCACAGAATTTTTTTACACATAGGACTGCGTCACTTCACTTCTACTGTCTACAATAAGGGCTCTTAAAGCAAACAACAACAAAAAAATTATGCCACAAGCTACATTTTGAAGGCAGATAAGGATGCGGGTTACCAGAACAGATCAATCTGAAATGGTCAGCAGGCAGCTCTTTGGTTATGTAAGCAGAGAGCAGGTAGATATGAATCACAGACCCAAACATCATCAGTATCTCTTGCCAGTTGCAGTCAGTACTTAAAGCCAGTAATAACTAGTGATGGAGCTTTAATATGCAATCTGCATTCATTTTCAAGAGGATACAATGTGAGCAAAAACTGCTCTTCTCCTACCCTGTTCTCAGTCTTTTATCTCTGTCTGACAATTGGATAGCATGCCAGAGCACCAAGAAAGAGAGCTATTAGACAGAATCAACAAAATCAAGAAGAATTAAATAAACAATGGACTTGTGAAAAATCTATATGCCCTGATGTCGCTTTATCCTTATTGTGCTGATAATCACTATTAGCTCCCTTGTATCAGGACAACATACAATGATTGTATGGGGCAATTCTCTGTTCCCAGCCTTGGATAAGAGTATGTCTTTCCTTGTGCACCCCCATTTACACAACACCAGATAGAAGCGGAAGTCTGATGTGTGTAGAACTAACTGAATCTCAAATTGTAAGCGAATATTGATGTGGCAACAAACCAATTGCTCCCTGTCAAATAGATGTCTTCAAAGAAAAAAATGCAGATTGGATGTAATTGCAACTCCTTTTCAATTTAGAAGACTTGATAGCACTATTTGTCTGATCTGACATTACTCCTTCAACAAGCACACATCTTACCAGCCTAACACTGAATTCGATTGTAGTAAACCTCAAATTCAGTTAGCAAAGGACAGCTTCTTTACCCCAACTAATCGTTTAACAATTTACTGTGGCCCACCCCTGTTGTATATGCTAAGAAAATACTGTATTCAATATGAACGGGAGTTGGAAATCACTTGTTCCCAACATGTCGGTTTGGCTGATAAACAAACGCATTAGACCAGCCCATGCTGCTAATTGGCTTATTGTTTATGCCCCTTCCCAGTGCTGGGAAACCTCAAAGCCACAGACAAATTAACTCCATGAAGAGTTCGGATTCCAAGTCTGGACATGGACAATGTTTTCACACCGTCATTAGTCAAAGTCACCGGAACAAGATACCATGGCTATTAAACGGCCGAAATAAAGAATTTGGTTAAATAGAGAATTATGCCATTCAAAACTATGAAAACTAATGGACGAGAAGGATTTAAAGTCAATGAAAGAGAAAGAGAGGATTTTTTTTTCCTATACTCTGCTAATCATAAACAGAGCGAAAGTGGCGTGTTTTGAGGTACTGCATAAAGTATTTTGACCCCAATTGTTTCCAAATTCATATTAAAAAAGCAGCTAAAATCAGACATATGATCGTTTCTCCCTTATGTATGTTATGACAGCGGTTGCTGGTCCGTGTCATCATGCTGGTGACCACATTGAGATAGATCCAAAGACCCATCACAGAATATAGAAATTACTTGGACAACATGATTTATGGAGAATAATGGTAGTTATGGGGATTAGTAATTAAATTTGGCAATTGTTATGTAATCATGTTACATTTTCTTTAATTAAAACCATTTTGACAGATGCGAGGGAATTTTCATCCAAGAGGGAAATTAATTTTATAAATGGTTTAGCTTTGCTATTGCTGTGCTGGATGTGATCAGCTCCCCTTAATACACAACACAGAATCCTGTAGCAATTTACTTCATCAGTCTCTTAATTATCGTTGTGTTTCACGACCTCATGTTTAATTTTAGGCTTCGAGTAAAACAGAAACAACCTCAACGGAAGATGCTTTCAGATGCAGGGAACGATCCGTTTATAATCGCTTGTTTTCGAAAGGCTAACCGTTAAGGTCATTCGTAATAATAGGTCGAATTTGCAAATCCACGAAATTATGGATTGTACGAAACAAACTAATTGTGGGGATTTAAGTGACGACGTGGAGGGGTGCATAACGTTAACACAAATTGGTTTAGGCTGTGCAAAATCTCCTGACGGATCATGGAAAGGCAGCCGTGCAGCTTGTAAATGTGTCATCAGCTGCATAAAGAATAGTGGAATAATGCATTTAAGACGACCTGACACGCGGTGGATAGTCCTATACGTTCACCCCGACTGCGCATCCCGTCACCTCCCCTCTACTAGCTTTATGGTTTCCTACGTCACGGTGGGATTAGCTAGCTAGCTGCTAATAGTAGCTAAACCGTTTATCTCCGAAACAACATTTTACCAAATCCGGACTAAAGGACGGCATCAATAAAACAGTCACGCGTGCAACAAAATGCGCATTTTAGGGGGGATCATAACAGCGTGGCGGCGACGTTAGGAATATCCATACCTGCTTAGCATTAGCCAGTTAGCTGCTAAAAGTCGTCGCGAAGCCAGCAGCTGATGACGGCCTGGGTGGTGGGTGCCCTCCTCGGTCACATAGCGGGAGGGTCAGCGTTGTGTGTCCGAATCCAGCCCTCCGTCTGCGAACGACGGTAAATGGTTGGCACCATCGGGCACGGACGACGTCCGGGAAAAGGGCAAGCTTCTACGACTGTCTGGTTACGAGCATGACAATATGATAAATTGATGCGAAATGCGGGACCGCCTCCCTGCTTAGTCAATTTCAACCTGTCTTCACAACATCCTCCTCATCATCCGCCTGCAAGAAGTTCCGCATACTGAACGGACTGATTCAACGGAAGCGACGAACGAGCACCACGGAGGCACCTACGGGCTCACTCCAGAACCCGGTAGTGCGAGGTGGCTCTTCAATCTTACCAACCTTGACACCGATTGCTGTATTTTCAGCGTTTAAGAGATAATCTTTTGAGGCTTTTTAGGTGAATAGGACCACGACCCTTACGCTGCGCAACAGACATATCCACTTCAACTAAAAACAATTATGAAATCCACGGAAATTCTGTATTTTAAAATCTTTTTAAAAAAAAAAGTGGTTTTCTCGTTAACGATACGAGAATTACGATCACCTTATTTGCAGTGGAAACAAGATGCAAGCAACGTGACCCCTGCAAAAATGCAATGCCTTTCATAATTCAATCCTATTTTAAATTACATTATCTTTTTCGGAACCATCTTCAGAAACCGAGGTTATTTTGAGTTCTTTTCAAATCAGTTATTTTGAAATGTCATTTTCAAGAATGTGTTTTTTTTTTTATTTACTTATTCGTTATTGTGCATCATTACATCAAGGTCATTGTATTACTTGAGCGTTCTTTCATGGTAAATATGTATGGCATCTGACCGTATTTGCAAAAGGGTAAAAATCATCAATGCTCACTCGTATTCTTCTACAATTTCAGTTTTTCAAATACAAAATCCTTACATTAGGGAATTCAAAAGAACATTTAAGAACATTTTGTGTTGAGGATTCTTGTGTATTCATTTAAGAAAAAAAATCTTTCAGCTAGTTTTTGATAGTTTTGTACTGAAGAAGCATATTTAATGGTAATTATAAGGGTAAAATGTACCATGATTGCAGTCATTGCCATATCCATCACTTTTGAGCATTAGTAGTTCTGTGTTTTCTTGCTAAAATATAATGGTACATTTTGGGGGACAGAACAAAACTAAATAAGTTCGCACAAATACCTCCGCACCAAAAGTGTAATTGTAGTGAAGATTGTAACGCAAGTAAATCGAGTTGTTTTAAATTGTCAGCGTCCTAATTTCCTAATTTGTTTAAAGGCCCTCTGGTGGCTAATGTTATTGCTACAAGTTATGTAATCAATTACCAGCCACAAAACTGGCATCAGGCCGTAAGCCCCTCCTCAAAGTGTGCACTTTAGGAATATGGGCAAAGCGGAACTGTGCATTGTCACATTTTATTCTCAATCACAATGTAAATCTGAATTGTCAGTAGGTATGAATGTGACTGTGGGGGTTGTAAGTTTCTATATGTTGCCCTGTAGGCGACCGTCCCAGGGTGAATCCTGTCTCTTGCTAAACGCCTGCTGGTATTGCCTCCAGAACCCCTGAGGCACTGTGTGCAGGATAGATAAGCAAAATAGATACTGAATGAATATATAAAGCCCCAAACAGAATTTACAAAGCTTGTATTTTTCACATGTAGAAGTCAATGCAATAATAAAGAAAATACTTTGACAATTAATAAATTGTAAAGCTAAATGTTGCGAACTATTTTATGAAACCTCCAGGTCTCTCCACTTTGAGTACACTCCAGGTGTAGTTTCTCTCTGAGTTATGCACATTCACATGACTGAGTCCAAGCACATTCGCTCTAGTTTTAATTTACTGTACATATAAAACAGAAGATTTTCAGGAGTAACAAGTATTAAAATAGATTTCTATGTATCTGTCATGTTTACATTGTCACCCTTAACACACAGAGCAATTGAGTGAGATCAGAGATGACAATTTATATACAGAAGGATAAGGATACATGCAGCAGGTACATTCAGCGAAACACAGACGTTTGTTGTTTTTTTTAACTGCATACTTGTCAACTAGAATAAAGGAAACCATGTTCAAACAATTTCAGTCCCATTAAATTCGATTTATGAATTTACCTGACTATATATTGCAGTGGTTACATGTCAATGCATAAGTTAGTAATGCCTCTACAAGCGCAAAACTAACAGCAACCTCAACTCTCATGGCAGAGCTACCCCAACTCCCACCCCCAATAACTTTGAACTTGTACAGCAAACTCACAATGTTGCTTGTTCAATAACTATGTTCTATTTCAAATATTGATACATATTTCCTGAACACTATTAAACCATTCATTACAGGGGTAGAAAAATAAGTGCATTTTACCAAAAAAGAAAAAAAATCATGGGATGTTAATTAAAAATTCATAAAACCTAAACATGTAAATTATTCTTTTGTCTTTAACGTCGATCTTTACTTGCTCCCCCTATGGTAAAAATGCTGAGAAATATTTGGTTTAGGTGAGGTGGTATACCTAAATACTGATGGTACAACATCAAGGCATTTGCACATTATGCAGACGGTGGTAGAACATTTGATATAATTGCACAAAGGCTCATCTTAAGTTCATTTAGGGGTAAAATGAAATTGCTCGATTAAAATCAAGTCCGGCAGTTTCCACATTAAAAAACAAAAAACAGTTGTCTACTGTTTGGAAAACTTCTGAACATACATGTATGCAGTCAAATGCTGCTTCTTTAGTAAAAAGATAAAAAAAAGATTAACTCATATTACAATTATCTCAGTAATCTTGTATGAGCTTTGAATACAGACCCTCTTGCCTTGTAAGATGGCCAGGAATAAAGTACACCTTTTTAACATTTTTTCATGTAGTGCTAAAAAAAGGAAAAATAATTTTGTGACTTCCATTTGGGAATTTCCATAGCTACTACTCTAGCTACTGTACTGTACGCTGTCTTGCTTCCAGGTCAATCGAAATAGAACAGAGCCATTGTGTGCGGCTTGAATGACTTGCATTTCAAAAGTGAATGTATGAGGGAAAAGGTCAACGGATTCCTTCAGGGCAATTGTAGCAACTGAGTCATGCATGCATATAATGCAACGAATATTCTGGGGCGCAAAATTCAAGTAAGTTGAATATTGTGATATTCAGACAACTCTAGTTGACAATATCAACTTGGGTATGAGAAATCTTGAGTCGGGCAAAAATAGAGACAAAGCATGGTGCCTCCATGGCAGTAAGGGTAGTTTAAATCTATATTTTCATTTGTTTTTATTTGCGGTTCGGCATTTTGGAGAATATCATGCTGAAACTGCAGCAATTCCCAGGATATTGAGAGAAAAGGCATCACTTTTATAGCGGAGCGGAGGAACAACAGTCATCGATATCATATCATATTCCATATGGAACAATAACCTGCTCACACCCATGCATCCTAATGAAATGAAAAAAATGAAAAAAGCAATGTCCAATAGGTAAAACTGAACATAGCATTATGAAATCAGGCCCTCTGTTAATTTTATGAAATGGTTCCACAAGCGCCAGTCACTCGGACTAGTATTCATGAATCTCAATTCTAAGTTAGCTTTGAGGGTGTACTTGTAAATTCTAAGGATCTAAAAAAAGGGAGAAAAGATCTCAGAAAATGACTTCAGCTCATTCTGAAATGTTTTGGTGGTGATGGAAGAAAGTAAAAAGCAGTCAATGGTAACTTAAATTTAGTGCTGCTTCCTAGAAATGGCAACAAGGTCAACAAAATGAAGTAAGTGTAATTTCAGAGATCTGTTGGATATCTTGTTCATTTCTATGCCAACCAATAGATATTATGAATGGAAAGGCTGAAAATATTAATTTACAGTGACTGCAACAATAACTTTAAATGAGGGGAAAAGAACAAGAGGATTGTGTGAACAGCAATTTCTGTATACCTTTAGATATGAAGTTAGTTTTAGATGGTTTCATACTGCCACCCGCAAACCACATTTGGTAACTGGACTTTTACAATTAAGAATTAAAATATTTGATCACTTAAAGCAGCTAGTGTTGAGTGTCTGGTCAAGAAAAAAGAATGTGATAGATCTTCAGTTCAAGTTTGTTTCTTCTGGAGCGCATTCACCTATACATTTCATCAGTTATCAAATCTAATGACAATATAAAAGCTATCTGAACATCTTGCCTGGACTACATGTACACGTCTCACTCTTATATACTCAAAATAAAATCATAAATCAATTCTCATTTGAAAATAGTTTTACAACATGACAGTGAGGGTGTTAGAGACAGTCCTTCTAATCTTGCTTTAAAAATACAACTTTGTTAGTGTGGGTTTTTATTTATTTAAATGGAGGGTCAAAGACTTTAGACATAGTTTCATTGATCTGAAACATCAGTACCACACATTTTGAAGCAACAGTGCTATGTAAAAACAACAACAAAAAAAATAAATTGTCACAACACTGTTTCCTAAAAATGAGGGTGCCGTGCCAGTAACATAACCATTACACCTATTAAATCACTAGTATTTGATTGTACATTACTGTCAAAATTTGTGCACTGTATATATGTTTCTTGTGAAAATAAATATACAATTTGCGAAAAAGTCTGCAGGCATCTATAAATGACCAAAATGGTTCCTTTTGCACTTGAAAGTCAAATAAACTAACAAAAATTAATTAAGGATGCCTCTAATTCACATTTCTTTACCTGAGCAACTAAACCAACCATTAGATTTCTCCAGAAGAACACAATGCACACTTTTAAGTTCCCATATGATGATGCACAATTCAAACCAGATGGCCAACCATATCCCCCAAAATCTCTGAGGTGAGCAATAAGTCAGCTCAAGCCCCAATCCAGAGGTTGCAAGACTGCAAAAAAAATGAATTTCAAATGTATGGGAAGCTGCAATTCCTTACTTGAGACACTGATAGCCAAGATCGGCTCAGACTGTTCGGGTAAAAATTGTTAGAAGACAATGTAACCCCGATAGATATTGAAATAACTTTCAATGGTTGTTAAAATCATAGATAACTGGCTGAACGCAGTTAGGGACATTTAACGTCTCCAAAATTCTGCCACCAGAATCCACATGAGAATGAGGAACAAAGGCTCAAAGAAACATGTTTTTCCTGCTGAACACAAACCATATTAGGAGTGTGTTTTTTAGAGCAAAGGGCAACAAAGTTTTCGTTCCGACCCCCCAAAGAAACGAAGAAAAACAAAAAAAGAAACAACCTCAATTCTGGAATCAATCCATGACCAGATGGGCAGAAAACAGTCTTTGATCCTGCTAAGATGTCTGTCTCAAGCTTGTAAAAGCCACGGAGTGTGACATCAAGACTGCAGTCACTCATTGACATCCCAAATTTCGGACAGCAATGGGGGAAGCTTCTTATCCTGGAGGCGAAGGGCAAAAACCTGCTCCGAGTGGACACTACTGAGTGTGCGAAGGCTCACCAGCTTCATCAGCATACGGGGAAACATCAGATGATCCTGGAGAAACAATGTGAACTTAAATTGAGGGGGAAAAAAAAAGTTCAAATAAAACAACACGAGTGCTGCTGTTAACCCATGTTGGAATGCTAAAATGTTAACATAATTTTCATTGTACAAGTTATAGCCCCAATCCCAATCAAATAAAAAACAAGCCTATGCCTTGACCTAATGTGCTTATGATTGACAAAGATCAGGTCATAGTGACATACCCTTTGCTACGTAAACCAGTGGAAACTTACATTTGGTCTTTTAATCATGATGTAAGAGCGCAAAGCGTCCACATACGGTTGTTGAAGCCTCTCCACAAGATCATGATCATGCACGTTTGGTCGGTCTAAGAAGGGTTTTGACAACACAAAACAATCTTGAAAATTTACAGTATTAAGAGTAAATGTGATTTATAGTGTCTTAAACCAAAACTACAAACATCTTACAATTACAAACTGTAGTAAGAATAGTTTCATTAAGTGCTAAGTGAACTGAATTTACTGGAGGGTTCCTTGTTTCAGATTCTTCAAACTGACCTGCTGAGAATATGTTGATGGCAATGAGCAGGGCATATTCAGCCTCATCCAGCTGCAAGTCATTCATTCCTTTTGAAAACTCAAAGATGGGGTTGATGAATTCAAACTGAAGGCCTGAGGAGGAGAGAGGGATAAAGAACACAGGAAATCACTTCAATGAAATAAATTGGATGCTTGGTAGTAAATATTAATTTCTGAAAAGTTATGGATTACTGTTTTAAAACTATTAAATCATAACGTTGCAGAAATTTATATTTGTCAAATATGTCAAATACTTTTTTCCTTAGATTAAAAAAAAACAACAGAATGTGGCATCAGAAATAAGTCAATTCGATTTTAACAAGAAACAATAGCTTAGGAAAAATATTAACAATTTACTTCAGAAGTATTCAACTTTTTAAAGACAAAACATGCATAACTTGACACTCTGCTCATACCATTGTTATTACTCGTATACTCTTTCATTTACATGTGAAATGTACCTGCTTTTGCAAAATCCTCCTTATTATAGCTAAAATCCTTCAGAAATGTAATGCTCTCAATGGCTGGGTTGTATCGCCGAGATGTCTCAAGCAGCATAATCTGATGAAGACAAAATCATCCTTGTGAGTGGAATGTCAAACACACAGACACACAAAAGTTTTATGTACACAAGTTTCTTCAACAACCTTACTGAGGAGCGAGGGGGTCGAAAGGACCAAAACTCAATTTGTATCAGAAATATTAAGGAGAATACAGCTAATTCAAGTTTTGAACCAGAAATTATGCAATTAAAGATGGCAGAAAATAAACAGGTATTAAAATCTAACGAACTTCGATGGTTGATGTCTTCAGCAGTGCAATCTGGTCCTCCCTTGTGAGCTCAAGGAATCCTGGAAGTTGCTTTGCAAAATCCACGATCTCCTGGACTGACATGATGGCTAGTTCAGTGAAGTGAGCGAAGCGCTGCTGACGCACCTCCCTATTCTGGAGATCTTGATTCTGTGGCCACGGCTGTAGGATGCATATCCACAAAGAAAAAGTAACTGTTTATTAATTAGTTCCACAACCCTTTTTAACATTAACATTTTTATTCCAGGTATTAACAATGGCAGTAAAAACTCCTTATCTGTGTCTGTCAACAGTATATATATCTTCAATTCAAAGGTTTTAATCCAAAAGAAGAATGGATTCATTTCAAATGTTGCAAAGAATTAGTTGCATAAAAAAAGACACAGAAAACTCAAAACACTTGACGCACACTTTGCTACTTCCAGCTGTTGACAAATTCGACATTGTTATGATAATTATTCTGAGGCCTACTGACAGACAGACATATCTTGAAGTTATCTCTCAGTCTGATATGAGACAGCCAGAAAACTTTCCTGTGAGATATTCACTTACTGTCACTTTTGGTCGGTCTAGGAAGGATCTCTTGTTGCATTGCTTCTGCATGGCCACCAGCTTCTCAATCATCTCCTGCTGTTGTGGATCCAGTGCAGCTGCTTCCTGTGGGGGGCTGGGGGTAGCGACGGTGGATGAGCGAGCACTTTCCTCCTCCTGCTTCTTCATCTTCTTAAGTCTGATTTGCTCCTCAGAGAGCACACCTAATCATCAGAGAGATACTCTCCAACTTAGCAACCTTATTTGGTGAACCCCTTCATTTTATTTGTGTTTCCCTTTTGGCTGCCAGCCCATACCAAAATTCTCTGTATCCCAATTTTATCTAGCTAAATATACACAACAAGATGACACTTACACTGCTCTAGCATGCCGGCCTCCCGACACTTGCGTAGACGACACTGCTGGCACTTGCGGCGCATGTACATGTCCATCTCACAGCGTCCATTGTTCTTGCAGGAGTACTGGGCACTTTTAATAACACTGCGTCGAAAGAAACCTTTGCAGCCTTCGCAGCTTAGCACATTGTAGTGGAAACCAGAGGCCTTGTCACCACATACACTGCACACCTCATTACCTAACATCTTTGGAGCAGGTCCCTTTTTCCTCTTCACTGGTTGACCGTCTATACACACAAATAAAGAAGCAATGAATCATATTGAGCTCATACATAACACATTAAGTTTGGAAGTTTTAACTAAATTTTTCTAGATAATTAAGTTAGAGAAATAGCAAGTTCAATATGCTCGACTGCCTTCTTGAAATATATTCCGTCTATATTTCAACATACATTCCGGATGTTTAAAAAAGGAGAAGAAATTACATGCTATTGCCCAGACAAAAGTTTGAATCCCTAAAAAAAAATTAAATAAATAATACTGCCCAGAATAATGTACATAAAGCCTGTAGGTAAAAGACATAAAAACTGCAGACATAGGAGAAAGTGGTAATGTATATTGAGAGGAGGAAAAGGTCAGTTTAATTATATTTCATTTTATCTTCTATCAACCCATAATTGTAGACTACATTAACTTATAACTTCAGGAAAAAAAAGAAAAGTGCAATTTTAGGACTATGAAAATATGTTACTTGTGAATCATTCTGGTATTTCTCCACGGTGTCCTTGCAGTCAACATCAAAAGCTGAAGACTCAATACAAAAAATTACTATTAGTTGGAAGTACGATGTAAAATGAAATACTGAGTGAACAGTTTTTGATCAGACCATCAACAAGTATAATTTTATATCAATATGCACGAAGTGCATTAAACCGCTGCTGTCCACACAACTGCGCTATCAATATGATGGAGTATAGAAAATGACTTCCTACGGGTGACATCCAGTGACTTTCACACATTACCTTGTAGCATGCGTATATATCCAGGTGCAGGATTATATTTCCAATATAATGTTACATCCTCATGAGCACATCTGTGCACATACACTTTTCATATAGCTCCTAAATGGCATGTTACACACACACACCCACACGCATACATACATACATACATACATACATACATACATACATACATACATACATACATACATACATACATACATACATATTTATACACATGTATAAATACACACACACGATTATTTGCACATTAACACGGTTGATGTAGGAATGGAAATTAGCCTCTTAATTTTTTTTGTTTTTCAGTGTTACAAGAGAGGACACATGAGATGAGCAGGGGGTTTACATGTAGAAAACCATAAGAGGAGACAGGAGGATACACCATCTCTCATGGACTATCCATTCAGTTATGGGGCAACCTTTATCCTTTCTGTCAATCAGTCACAGTAGCTGGAAGATTCCAAAATCAGCCAGTTTTTGAAGCTCCAGTATTGGTCTGATTTGCTGCGTATGAACCGCAGGTGACAAAGTACAAGACGCATAAAATTTAAGAATTGATGAGGGAAATGTGTTTGGAAACAGTATGATACAAACCCGAGCTTCTTTATTGTCTCACATATTTGTTCTGTTTGTCAGTGTTGATTCACTAAATTCAACTGGAAAAACATACTCCAAAACAAACTAAATCAAAATTTAATGGCTTGGTTCCATGGTTCTGTAAATAAGCACTCAGGATCATTTTTAAGGGAATATCTCACCGATGTTGGCGGATGAGTCGCCTGCTGCTGGATCAAGCTTGGTGTCATGTGGTTCTACTGGCAAAGGGCTGCTCATCTCAGTCAGTGAAGGACCGTTATGTGGGGGGACAGGTAATTCATCTGGCTGGGAGAGGTCAGCCAGAGTAAGCAGGCTTTCATGCTTCATCGTGTTGCCTCCACTCCTCTCCTCAACCATGCAGTCCAGCTGCAGCTCTGCAGTCCTGTCAAACTCCTTACTCTCATCTGACAGGGAAGACAAAAACATATTAATTCATCAATGAAACAACTGTAAACTGGTTTAAATTAAAACACGCTGTAATGGATTCACTCTAGCGAGCACTGAAAAATGCTTTCAGTACATTAATACCGCAAATGTATATACATATACTACAATTTATCATATGAAAACATAATGGAGTAGAAGGATCTGGCCGGATGTCCAACAGTGGTAGAGATGCACAGACATATCTGCCAAACATCTGTCTCAAGCAATATTCGGCCTTGTATCAGTAAATAAGAGGCCATTCACCAATGTAAGCCTGATGTTTGCAGAGAAAGCTCAACATAAAACTTAAAAAAAATGTTCCATTGACACATTCTGGGGGGTAATTCAAGAAAGGGTTTAAAACAACTCAAACTCAACTCAAGCTACCCCCTACTTCAAAAAGTAGTGTGAAATTCTTACTTCAAAGTGAGATGAAAAGCTCAAAGACTATTAAACTGATTATTTGCTGAATTGTTTATTCACCAAATAAACCCCACCCACACAGACACTTTCCCCTTACCATGACCAACATCTGGGATATCAGTCACAGACAGCGTGGACATCTTCTGCACAGCAGCTTGTCATTACGAAATCAACATTTACCTGTGCAAAACAAAGAAACTCAATCATGAGTACAACTGATCAAAGGGCTGTGCGTGAGATTGTGTTTTGTTAAAGAACAGTCTTCATGGTGTCGATGTGTCTTTTTTGTCGATGGACCTACAATCTATTTACTGGGTGTCAAGACATTTGAGCCTGCATTGAAACAAGGAAAGAAACACCATAAAACACACTCCAAACTGTTAATGCTTAAAATTGTAGGTAAGTTACTTGACCCCAAATAAAATTATTTTCCTTCCATTCAAGAACCTTCACATTAAGCTGTTTGGTGTCTCCCTGAGGAGTTCTGTTACAATTAAAAACTCCAGTAGAACTCAAGCCTTTAAGTTAAAAATCTTTCACTGTTATTTCAATTTTTTTTTTATATTTTTTGCTTCAATGTGGGTCTGTTCCTCAGTACTAAAACTAGATGTGTACTAAATGTCCTGTCCTAAACTAAATATACAAAACACTAGATGTGTGAATGAGAGTGCTTTCTGTTCTGTATGTTCCAACCGAGCCATGACTTTTTAGATTAAACACAAAAAGGAGCTTCCCAACATCAACTTACAAGTGACATGGCAGCTGTTTCGGGCTCACCCGAATGAAAATGTGTCAACTGTCGTTTGATTTCATAGAGTGCAATATGGGAAATGGAAAAACATTTTTTTTCTTCCTTTTTTACAGTGCGTGGGGAGTGAAGTATGTTATGCATATAAAAATCAAGCTGAATAACCTGGGATTCCTGATGGATAAAATTCAGGTTCGGCTATTTAGTTTCCACTTAAGGGTTGTCTGAGGAGAGGTCTGTCTTGTCTGACATTAGATTAGGATTTAGAGGAAATCTTCTGAGGAGTCCACTCCAACAGGGTTAGGTATGACATCATATATTTCTATGTCTATCAGGAAACAGAGATGGAAAAATAAAGATGTGCCGAATAAGCTGTTTCTTTGTAGGGTGTAGAGTAGTTGATGTGGTAAATGAAGAAATTAGTTAAAGAAAAAAAGAAATACAAATGTGTTCTTTGAGGGGGAAAAAGGGAAAATATAACATCTTGGTATTTCTGTACAGGAAATTAAGCACGCTGTAAAAGCAGAAACGAAAATTTGTCATGTGCAATTTAGGGATGCATTTCAGGAAACTGATTCAGCAGACACATATGCATTTTTTGGGCCTTTAAAAAACAGCTTCAAGGTATTAGACTTAAATTCTCAAGTTTTTAACTTTTTCAAGAAGATACTTGCCCACATAAAAATGGCCAGCCCCTTATGTTATTAACATATGATAAGTTATCTTTCATTTGAACTGCCATAAAAATGAGAAATTAATCTTAACATAAAGTGTTATTTCTGTGCTGAGCATTAACAGCAGGTACTGAACAGAATTAAATAAATATTCAAACTATTTTTTCTCCAATACACAAAGGACATCCCTGAGGGGAACAGTCAAAAGGAAAAGTAGGCGATTTTTCCTAAAACAACAATTATCAATAGACTCCACATGACACGAGAAGTCGATAAAATCAAAATGTAACTACTGTCCGATATTTAAAAGAATAAGAACTACTTACTTGAGAAGACAAAAAACACAAATGTCTCAATTACCCCAATGAACTAGTTATGTAACACAATAAATCGTTTAATCAATAAATGGTTTTGACAGACAAGCACAATTTACAAGAACAATTCTGTTCAGCTCTGAAGAAGAGCTGAGAGGAGATCAGGCTATCCTTGATCTGCAACTTGAGGTTGCTTCTGTGACTTGTTATTCTAATAATTATTCCATGAAGGATAACTGTATGTGTGTTTTACAGAAGACGTGATCTTTTATGCTTTCAGGGGATTTTGGCATAGTGAACAATGAATTGTTAAACGGTGGCCAAATATGTTTTGTCACATTAACAACTTTAAATTTTGACAAATTTATCCAAGTCCAAGTTGACATTTATACCAAATCTTAATAATATACATCTGGTTACACAGACTCAAATGGTAAGGCTTGTGACTATAAGCAATCCACAAGGAGAGCCTAATAAAAAGGACAACGCTACCTATTCTGTGTGATCTTGATCATTTTTACAAAATTCTAAAGCTATGGGAGAAAATGAGGAGTCATAAAAACAGAAAAAGATAGCTTATGATTTGTGAATATCTAGAAAACCTGTCAATCTACCTAAGACAGTGGATACAAGTTAATGTATAAAAAAGATAACAAAATAGGATATATATCCATGGAGAATTAGTCGAAGAACCACATTCCCAGAATACTCCGCAAATATGTTTTTTTATGGACTGACCGTCTGTTCAAAAGCTAATATTGTTCTGACCACCGAGACTGTCACACTGATGACACACAACCCAGTCCAATTACATATCTCTGATCAGGGTTTGTGTAACAAATTGAAAATACAAAAGCTCCAAGGAAAGAACACATTAGCAGCAACAGTTAATGTCGAACCGTCGTTTTCAAAGAAAGACTGGTAAAGTTTGTACATGCTAAAGCAGTAGAGCAGTAATTATTCTTTTGTTTTTACGGGAAAAGATTTAAGTC
The DNA here is from genome assembly GCA_901007705.1 of Fistularia tabacaria. Taxonomy (NCBI): domain Eukaryota; kingdom Metazoa; phylum Chordata; class Actinopteri; order Syngnathiformes; family Fistulariidae; genus Fistularia; species Fistularia tabacaria. The sequence goes on along the minus strand of CAAKHD010002661.1, from coordinate 334,565 downwards.
TTCGCTCAGGAAGGGAACCTTATTGTGAGAATTAGATATTTATAACTTTTGGCCTTTGCTTGCATCACATATTGCTTAATAGCAAGGGGAGCTCCATATGCTCCATACTGTGCCAAAGAATGTTTATGTTTATCACCATGAAGTCTAGCATCTGAAAGAATCCTTAAATAAAAAAACTACAAACAAAAAAAAAATCTTCAGACTTTGAGAGAAAAAAACCTCAAATTCCAAAGTAAATAAACATTTTTACGAAACAAATTCCAAAGAAAACACACATTTTCACAAAACAATAAGTGTTTTTTTTTCCCCCCATCTAAAAAAATAACAAGACAAAGGGCAATACTTAGGTACACAGTGACAAGCAAGAAGTGACCTTACCTCCGACGTTGATGTCTTGTTTAATCACTTATTCATCTCGCGTTGAGTCCACAAGCACAGCCTGTCAATATCCCTTTACTGATGGTGGACTTGTTCTATTGATGAGCCTTGAGAATGTCAAAGCCTCTGACTTAGGCTGAAGTTTACTGGCTCAATATCTTGAAGGCAGTGAAGAGGAAAGAAGCCCAATCCCTTCCTACAATGCCCTATGGGAAACAAGTGGGAAAACAGAAAGCGGCGAGGGAGGGTGGAGGCAGGGTGAAAGAGGGAACACAAGAGGTTACTATTGGTCGCTTACATGGCTCTTAAAACCCACAGGGCTGTAATGCACCAGTCTTTTCCTGTTTGAATATGAACAACCCCATTTTATCCAGTCACCAAAAGGCAAAAACTAAGGACTCTTTTCTATATTTTCTGTGAATGAATTAATCGAATGTATTTTAGACACACACACACACACACACACACACACACACACACACACACACACACACACACACACAAACACACACACACACAAACACAAACACACACACACACACACACACACGCACACAAACTCTCTCAAGCGAACGTGACTCAAAGGGG
>CAAKHD010002661.1:309903-332403 GCA_901007705.1 Fistularia tabacaria | reverse complement strand
GAGATGGTGAATCCCTATCCTGTGTAATAATACACTGAATGAATTTAGTTTAAACCTTTAATACTTACAGGGACCTTTTAGTTTAATATCACCATTATATTTGAAATCCCATGACAAAACCTTATCAACTCAAAATAGCAAAATAGCACTACATATCAAACAACTGCTGTTCAGCCCTTGTGCATTCAGGTAAAGATTTTGACCTCACATAATTTATCAGCTGATGTTTTAGAAAAATGTTCATTAGACCAAGCCTTATTTGGAGCACATAATAAGAGGGACACCATCTTCGTGTTTGATTTTCACTTGGTAACCTTTTACAAGACATTTACCAAATATCCTTTACTGGAAGTAGTAATGGGGCATGCCCACACAGTTAGAGATCAATTGCAAATATGTTCTCGCATGTGCTGACCAGTCATTAAAACAAATGCCAGCATGCAAATATGGTCAGGCACATCTAAGTGGGAAACATGTCTTTTAAACGATCTCAGGTTACAAACGGATGTAATTAGACCTAGTAAGGCAAAAAAAGGACCCAAAACATACAACCATACTCAGCAACATCTTGGTACGAAACCTAAGAGTCATTACTTTCTACTAGAGTTCTCCTCGAGAACATCAGAAGGAAATTACATTCTCACAAAGGCAGAGGGAAAAAGAAGTTCAGTGTTTCAGAGCCCTGCAGATTATACTCCCAAATGTTTTCATTTCTTCTAAGCGGGGACCTTCGGTCAGGCTAAAGTTGGGCACAGCTGTGCTGAGCATTGTACGAGGTCACTAAAATAATATTAACAATAATAATAACAATAATCAGGCTAGTAAGAATATAGCAGATGGTAAGTCTGTACATGTCCTAGCAGTATAATTGAGCACTATCAGTATAATTGAGCACGATCATGTGCTTTAACTTGGAGTCTTTTGTAAGAAGTTAAACATACAACAATGCAAATGAAACAAATATAGGGCACTGAGCCTTTGGGCCAATTTCCAACAAACCTGCGGTCGTAATTTAACCCTATCAACTAACCATTGACGGAGTTTCACAATCGTGTGGCATCAACACTTGCGAGAAGCTAGTCAAAATTTAAAGCACGATTCTGAGGTTGTTAGAGGTGCTACCTATTATAGACGTTTTGGGAAATAAATTCAAAAGGTTGTATCGCGTACAGATTAGCAGCTAACATCAACATTAGCTTAGTTGTTGTTAGACTTGTGTAAGTTAGATGTGACTTCAGATTTCAGTCTATAAAACATTTCTTATCGAGGACAATATCTTAAGACAGCTCTACTCTGTCTACTACTCTGCACTAGACATTAGTGGCAAAGGGTAAAGTCTCCAGGTGAGATTAGCTTCATGTTAAATCTAACATTAAAGAAGGCCAATGTTTCCACGTTAGCCTCCGCAGCCGAAAGGAACTCCCTTTAACAAATTTAACTCAGCAAAGTTAATGTTACGGACTTGAACAACAAAGAGAAACCTAACAAACGATTAAGCTGGCGGACTTGCCTTACAGTTGGCGAGTTTCTGGCCCTTTTGTTGAGGTTACTCCTTCTGTTAAGTGTGTGTTTACTGCGGCTTTGACAATCCAGGCTAGCTAACATGCTAGCCAGCGTAGTTATGTCATATGATGCTGCGGCCCCGAGTCGCCGCAGGAAGCGATTTTTTTCGCCAGCAGGAAACAGACTTCCTTTATGTGATCTATTGCACAGTGATAAATTTCATTTATTAACTCGATTAAGTGCTGTAATAAAAAAATGCATAAGCAGAAAAAGTAAATATAAAAAACGCTGTGTTCCATAAGACAATTATAGTTTCATTAGCTGATATGTTTTTTGTTAATCATAAAGGCTACATGAATTGTCCACGTCAGGATAATTGCTGTCTATGAAATATTTATTATCAGAACTGTTTTATGCTGTCAGAAAGATTGACGCATCGAGCAGGTTGCATCAAAACTAACAGGAAGATATGAGGAATCTACTCAAAGCGATAAATGATATTGTACCATGTTTCAAATGTAAGCAATTTGATCAGTACGGAATATTATTAGGGGAAAGGCTACATTTCTAAGGTGATACAATTGACGTATATTATATACGCGTATACCTCTACTTTATATGAAATACGCATGCAATAGAGTTGAAATTATCGTATTATTGTAAAGCGCTTTTGTCGGGGTGTCGTTTATCAAATGGCATGCATGGTTTCCCATAGACCGCCAGGGGGCAGACTCCTCCACAGAGATACAGGAAGTAGCAGCGATATTTGTTTGGCCGAATAAGAAGCAGACGCCAGGCTACTGCTAAATGGTCCTATGGTTGTTTTGTAAACAAGTTTCCACATCGCTGCATATAGTGAAACCCGTTTCAAAGTCACCATGCCAGTAATTTGCGCGGCAATCGGGTGCAACAATAAGTTTGTCAAAGGGTCGGAAATAAGATTTTATAGGTAAGTTTTAGCGTGTAGATCGTAGCTCATCTTGTCTCCTGCGTTAGCTTCTATTGCATGAATGAATGCATAGGGAGATCCATACACAGGTCAATTTAACACACACCCTCACACCCTTTCACTTACTCACAAACACATAGTGCGTTTTCGTATGCGATGTATCAGCATGTCCGATACAGAAAAAAATACTTTGCCGGGTGTTTCTCCACCAAAACAAGTAGATTTGTCTAGCTTTGCACATATATTGCAAGTAATCAGTGCAATATATGTGGCAGACAGTGAAGCCTGGAGGGAGATGATAGTAGAGAGTTTTACATTTTCGATATAAAAAAAATTGGATGTCATATTGATAAATTGGCAAGGCTTTATATGAGCTCTATCTGTATGTTTGAGTTAGTGACTGTTGGTAAATGTGAAACTACTTTTGAGTACTTGCCGTAGGTTATTGATTTTTTTTTTTCTCTTTCAGTTACTTTCACAAGGTTCATAAGGTTTGACAAATGCCCATCCTTATTAAACGGTTCGATGGATAAATCATACATCTAAGCCTGCTGTGAAACTGTTCAATCTGCTCTCTCCTAGGTTTCCTCTCAGCAAACCTCAGCTTGCCACAAAATGGGTTCACAGTCTGGGGATGAAAAACTTCATACCAACAGCCAACACCTGCCTCTGCTCAGAGCACTTCACAACAGACTGCTTTAGGGATTTCAATGGCAAACAGTTTCTTAGAGAGGATGCAGTGCCAACCATATTCAGCCATGGACAGGAGTCAAAGGTGTGGATAAAGATATTTTCAATACTGTTCTTTACAAACAGAGATATTAATTGACACGTAAAATATTCCACAGATTGAACTCCGAAAGAGAGGAGTGGTACCAAAGGAGGCAAATGTCACAAATCTGCTTGGAACACCAGCAGAGCGAGACAGAGCAAGGGAGGCTGCCAATCTGCGGCGAGAGAAAAGAGGAGGCATGAGAGTGAGTTTTCCATTCTTTCTTATCCATTTTGAAATATTATATTATTATTGCACATGTGAACTTTTCAAATAAGTGGGATTAATCTGAAGTACATCCCAACTCATACATAACAGTGGTACTAAACACTAACAGTACTAAAACATACTGTAAAATCTATTAAATAATATCAAAATATTGGGTGTGTAATAATGTCTATTTTCATCTTAAGTAGGGACATAAAATCATGATACTCAAGAATGGTCAAGCGTTGTCAGACTTCTAGTTTGAAATGTGCCCTTAAGTTAAAATTGTTTTAAAGTTGGAATATGTACAACATGGCATTCTTTTAAGATGCAGGACATTCCAACATTTACTTTCTTTTGCTGAAAATGCAGGTTTTCCAAAGATGAACTGTTTGTATAGTACCAACTAGTTCCCTCTTGTACTGATGATGATCGCTCCCCCATTTTGCCCTTTTTTTCCCCAGTCCGCTTTGTTTTTATAACAAAATGTACATTAGCCAGTCCCACATTTTGTATTACATCTATGATTGTTCACTGAAGTACTTTTTGTCAACCTGTAGGCAAATGAGACGCAAGATTTTTTTCAATGAATTATCTGTGCTGCCATCATTCCATTTTGAGCAAGAGAAAATTATTTTCCCAACTTTTATATTGTCTCCCTCTTGTGGTCAGACGCCATTACTCCATTCACTGAAATCACTCAATAAGAGTTACGTTGCTGGTTGATAGAGTTAATGGAAGGATTAATTTAGTTCCAAAAGCCTTGAAAGAATCAGTAAGTAGTGATGAAAAATAATGAATTGAATATATTCAAGGCTACTGAATAATTTATTGCTTTTGAATATTTATTTCGAGTTTCGAACATCAGAGAGAGTGACTACACATGTGGGGGAAAAAAGCTAAAGTCCATTCAAGTAATTGTCAAAGTTATTGATTCATCTATTCAGTTCTGGATTTGTCCACCTCATCATTCTCTCCTCCTACTTCCTGATGTTATTTTTATTACTGAACACTGTATTCATTAAAATGACATCCAGTTGTTTTGACAGTCCAACCAAACATCTGTTTGATCATCTTTAGCATTTTAAACCCATCAAGGTTTTGCCATTAACTCTGCATTGAACACAATTTTTCATTTTGGTGCAGGGGGGTCGAGGTGGCCGTGGGGGGAAACAGCTGTCTGACAGGTAAGACACGGAGTGCATTGTTCATTGTTCCCAAAAGCTGCATTTAACTCAATGATGGGAGTGTAACCTGTTCCATTCAGTATAGTTAGATAGGTCCTTTTTGTTCACACCAGACTGGGATGCACTTATCTCAAGTGAAATATTCTTTTTTGCCATCTGGTCTTCCGAAAGCATTAAAAAAGTGAAATCCAGCTCAGATACAGCAGATTATAGGATATATTGATTAAACAAAGAAAATTGTTAAACAGTGCACGTACATTGTTTTCATTTTGGGAGGATTGCAGTGGGAAATTAAACAATAAAACAGCAGCAAACTCATGCCGACACACCATCCTGAAACCCTCTATCAAAGTGCTTCCAATTTGTCCACTGGTTTGCATATAGAAATTACATTTCTCAGTTTCAGTATTGCATGAGGAAAACACGATGCAATTGCAATTTATTGCCTTACAAAAACATTTAGCAGATTAACTTTGTGCAAGAGAACACTTATTTTTTAATTTTATGTTGTCATGTTCCACAAATGAATGTTTACGATACTGCAATGTGACTTCAAAGAAACGATAGAAACGATACGGCATGCTGCAGTTGATGAGAACAGAATGAGAGGCTTGTGTGAGACTTAAATGGTGGGTCAATTAAAGTCCTTCCTGTGATCACGCAGGCAGAATTTCGGAGCCAAGAGCAGAGTGTACGACAACAAAGGCCGACTGCTGTCCAACGGCAAGGACATGTGTGACTGTTTGGATGTGGATTGTATGGGCTGCTTCTATCCCTGCCCTGACTGTGGCTCACGTAAGTGCGGGGTTGAATGCCGGTGTGACAGGAAGTGGCTTTACGAGCAGGTGGAGGTCGAGGGAGGGGAAATCATCCGCAACAAGTTTGCCGTGTGATGAGCAGCAAAATACTCTGTCGCCATGTCAACAGGCTTCTGGGAATCAAAATGCATTCGCTCCCACAATCCAGCTACAAGTCCTGCTGCTGAAGTTGACTGTGAAAGATTTTTTAAATACAGTTCACTTTATGCTCTTGCCCTTGGTGGGAAAAGCCAGCAGAAAAATGTGACTATTTTACTGACACTTTGATGTAGATTATTTTGCTCCATTTTTATCCTCTGTAACCTGCTATAAAATATTTTGTATGTTAATAAACTATGTACTTAATCGAATGTATCAGCTCTGATGACATGTTGCATCACTTCCTCTGAAGTTGGGAAACATGAGATCATGTTTTAGCGTGTAGCTGTGTCGGGAAATCACAAAATACCAGGGAGTGACTAAGTATCTGGACGTTATTACCCATTTTACTTGAAATTTAATGTCATTCCTGTAGAGAAAAAACAAAGTCATCAAATCTGAATTGTGAATCTGAACTGATAGAAAAGTTGACATGAGAAAGACCGCTGATAATATGCCTGTTTATTAAAAAAAAAAAAAAAACTCAAGTAACTGTGACAATGTATCGGTCCTTCTCAATTTAAATAGTCTCGCCTGGACTTTCTGTACGTGTTTTTATTTTTCATGAAACTGGTATACCAGAAAAGCACTTTGTCCTTGTGTCCACAGTCCAGAACACATCAATATTTGAAACTCAAACATGACTCTCTCGGGTACGAACAAGAGTCAGAATTTGAACTTAGGGGAGGCAAAAAATAAATAATACGGATTTCAAGGTTCTGCAAGAAGTTTGGGTTTTATCCGAAGTAAAGTTTTAATTTCCTTAAAACCTATGACTGTCCCTACCAACACTGACTTTACGACTGCTGTCTATCACTCAGTTAACTAGAGGAGTCAGAGAGATGTCTGGAAAGAAGATCTGCATGTAAAGCTGTAGGTGTGGATACAAGGGAGTCCAGTAGAGTATGTTGGTATCCCGAAATTAGCATTTTGCAAAACACTACTCGGCTCCTTGTTCATAATCCATGGCAAATCATCTTGCAAATACAAAGCTTTCCAGTTGGGGAGGTTCTTTCAGTAGAAGCAGGGTCTCTTGCATCTTAACATATAAGTCTCACTCATACAGTGCCCCGCTGGCACTTTCATGAAAGTCACCCGACCAGGAGTCATAGACTCAAGACAGATGTAGAAAAGACCATTGTGCTTTTATCCAAATGAATACAGGTCTTGTTCTTTTCTCCTGCAACTACATATTCACATATTTGGCATTCCCATTCATAGCCCCCTGGGCTTGTAGCAGCTGCAAATAAAATATAGTAGTTGCATATAACCTAACAAAAATTATTGTCCTTTAGAGAATTCAACTCAAGGAAGAATGCATTGCAGCATGACACAAAGCCATCTAATAAAAGACCATGCCCATTTCCTGCCTCCAGCATTGGAGTCCAAACGACAACATCGTCTATAAACTTGATAAAATGTCTATCTAAATATTGGCTGCTGCAGTCATTAGTGAGGAAAGAGCACGAAGCCCCAGGGAGCCACTGGATAAAAACAAGGCGCTATTAAAGGACACCAATGACCCGAGCGAACTGAATCTGTCAGCATCTATCCAGCAAGCAGTGTTCACACTGGGCAGGAGATGTGACATGAGTGCCAAAAGGTTGAAGGTCATTCTGGATGGTGACAGAGAAAATGAAGTAATAGAGCTGTCAGATCTTTTGCTCCTCTATAGAATGAGTAAGATACCTAATGCAATCCCTCTGATGATTTGCCACCTCTCTTTTGATGACTTCATTCGGTCTCAAATAAAGCAGCTGATCAGTAGATTATGAACCATTACTTTTAATATCCTGTGGACAGGCGGTATAAGTGCTTAACATTCAGTACGTGTCAAAGACAGGGGAATGAAAGTGTTAAGCACACCCCAAGGCACTGCTATTTTCCTCTTATCGTACAATTGGATTGTTTCAGAGATTTCAAAACTGCCATGGAATTCATGAGTGAGCAACTGAAGTGCTGAGTTGGGGGAAATGTTAATTTTAATAGTGCACCAGCAGGGGTCCTCCTAAGCAATTTGGGCACCTTGAAAACTGTTGGACGCTATCAAACATGTAATATTACTTTGCTTGAACAGGTTTTGAAGTACCCTGTCAGTACAGGGTCATTTCAAGTATGACGATCACCCAACCTACTAACTGCACCTCTGTGTGACTGAGTTGATCATTTCCACATATTTAAAATCAATGAAAAGTAAGTGATTTGTTGGCTTCAGAAGGGATGGAGGTCTGTATTCTCTCTGAGCCAGTCTCATTACAGAAGACCTATATTGCCCTCCAGTTTGGTTTAAATCCATCACTCCATGTCACATCACTGTGTTCCTCCGCTGGCTATGCACCTCAGGTTGCTTGTATGGCAAAAGGCATGTTGACATTGTGATATTGTACAGGCTTAGATAGCGGCAGCCTAACACCATCAGGCTATGTCCATCTTTGAATGCCAGCATCTCTGTCTCCAAGATCAGTGGCCTCAGGGGTCAGGGACATCACTTCATCTACTCCATTTCCTCCTGGCCTCCAATCTAGGTTCTGAAAACACATTTGTCTAACAATTGCGTTATCTACCCTTCTTTTCCTCTGCACATGATTCACTGTGCCTGTTGTCTTGATAACAAAAATCTTTATCTTTTTACTACTTTTCCCGGTCAAGTGCTTTTCTATCATTGATCATGATATTCAGTCCTCCGAGTCTTACTTATTTTGGTATTTTGGCTTTGACTGCTGCACTCACTGATATTGGCTGACTGGTACATTGATCGTCACTATACACAAGGTTTCAGACAAGCTGGCAGCCTATATCCAAGGGACGCAAGTGTCAGTCAGTTGATCTTCGACTTTGGCTCAGACCAAAATGTACCAACAAGTACTGAATGGATTGCATTAAATCTGTTGTGCTGAAATTCTTGGAATCCATAAGATTGATTTTTTCAAGATCCCCAGACTGTCATCAGCATCAGGTCAAAGTTTTCATTCAAAAAATGCACTATGTCAACATCTACTTGATGTATTAAACGCTATATAAGCACTCATAGTGCCCCTATTGGGGATTATTTCAATTTGTCCAGTCATTTGGAAAGTATGACAACAGTTGCACTGTAGCACATCATGCAATATGGTCTGATTAACCATCCCTCTTGCAACTAAATGCATCTATGTATTTGTCTGCACAAATCAAATAAAATGTGGTGATGGCTGATATGTCATACATGTATCAGTCATCTCAGTGTAGCTTGTATTCTGTTTATTCACAGTAAAGGTTGGAGATTAAAATGCTATGTGTTAACATGAAATGTGTCATAGTGTACTTTTGGAAACCTTTAGCATTTATACACCTGTCTGACGGTAAATAGAAGTGATTCTGGTTGTTGTTGCATGCTGTCTTATTGGCTCTTAATTTCGGTTTCAGGCAGTACTTTGATGACCAAGGTACTCGAGCCATTGTTAATTCAGGTTATATTACCCCATCAATATGTTGTTACAAAGCTACTGGAATGTACAATTAGTAACATGACTCCACGGATGGGATAAGTCTCCAACATAAACCAATTAAGGTTTTGGAAAACATCATGATTTGTTGACCCTGGAGTAACATAATTTGACAGAGCAGCAAAATTCATGTCCTCAAAGAGACACATTTTGTGTATAAACAGTTCCTCAAAATCCAGTCCTGAGACTGTTGTGCCTGGGTCTGCTCTACCTCTATTTCCCGCCAATTGAGCATGTTGAGTCAGTTATGAAGTCCAGTTGTGGAGAGAAATCAACGTGATTGGTTGATCATCTTCGTCCAATGAGCACATAAAAAGTGACCCAAGCACCATAGATCATGTCCAGAGGCCACAGATACAATATTGTCATTTTAACCTCATCTGGCCATCCTTGATAATATCAAATTTAAAATACTTATTCAAAGAGTAAAGCTTATGCAACGACTGTCACAAATTCCACTCAAAATCGGTGATCACAGCAGAACTTTACTGATGATGGAACATTCTAATGTCACCCCTTTGTAGCCAGAAGTGAATAACTACAGAAAATCAAATGAAATGTGCAATTATATTGAATAAAACTCTAAATGTATCAACAAAAGCATTTAAACAGTATGAGAAACCAGTGAAATATATGACATACAGGAGAACATTTTTACAGTTTTAATGCAGAAATGTTTTAGGTTATTCCTTTTCAAGATTTTTTTTCTTTTATTGTCAGGAGCAACACAAAGAAATTAAAAATCAACAATGATGGCTTAGAAAGATTGACAACTGGGTATGTCTCCCAGGAAGGGGCCGCAGTGTGTGTTTCCCGAGTTACATGCGGTACACTTGCAGTTTCTGGCCACGGGGTAGGTGACCCCCACCGAACAACCTTTGATGTGTTTCGTCTCATAGAACCAATCACCATTGCAGATCTTTTGTTTGCCTCTGTCATCATCGCTGATGTAGACTGGATCCTGCCAAGAAACCACACGGCCAGAAAATCAAATAAGAAATCGGAGTTTTTGTGACATAGTATAAATAGCAAATTATGGTTGGATTTGTTTTTTAACAATACATAAACTGGGAGAAAAAAAAAAAAAACATGCCCAGGGTGGACGCTGAGTTCACCCCGGAGGTGTTTTTTAAGTACTTTACAATAAAAACGAAATTACCTGGTTTTTCAAACTTGACCTGTGCATTGATGTTTTTTTTTCGCTGGTAGCAAAGACCTTGTTTTGAATAATTTCACATAGTTGATTCCGGGCATGGTTGAAGGTCAAGTTAAAACTGCACACAAGATCACCTCTACAGTAGGGACTAAGGTGAAAATACAGAATGTCCTAATAAAATATCAGATCACAAAGCTTTCGCCCAATTTTCCGACAATCAAACTCTACATTGTTTAACCATCCAAGCTGAAATTATCAAGACACATGGATGCGAGATTCTCATTTTTCTCCTTCTTCGTCTTATTGTTATCATCATTAATGTTTTTCCCCCTGGCTCTATGACAGTGATGCACAGCCAAAAAAACGACTTATAGTTATTTGATATTTGTGTCAGATTAAGACATCTAGAGGTTTCTTGGGTGTCATCAAGAGTTGACAAGCTCTTGTGGCTAAAATTGTAAGTGCAGCTCACAATTTCGGTCTCCACTTTTCTTTCATTTAATATCTCCATTTCTTTGCCCCGTTGAGGACCTCAATACTTTGACCACACAAGGGGGAAGCATCAAAGTGAGTTGTGTCTCTCAGATGAAAGATCAGGATACAGAACTGTGTCACCATGACAGGTAGTGTAATTGTAGATAAATGGGAACTTTTGTTAGTATAATAATTATCAGAGCCCTGGCTCCATTTCTGACCACTTTACATTAACTAGATTTGGAGCCTCATTCTAAGCAACATGAGTTGGAGTATTTTTTTCTCAAATGGATGATGCGCAGTTATTCAAACTAGTGAGAAACTGAATAATTCCACATATTCTTTTTTGTCTTCCTTGCTGTTTTTACACAATTATTCATATAGATATTCAACTCAGTGTATCTTTTTGAACTGAGAATTCAGCACAAGATTAATTCTTTTTCCATTGGTCGGACACTGAGACCGTATCAATTTAATATCACTTTGAGATTTTGACCATTTTCTCCTTTAATTCAGCCCCTTGACTCATTATAAAAAACTTTACTTAAAAAAAAGACTGCAGTTCAAAGTGCCTTGCAAGTGTTTGTGAAAAAAGTGAAATGTTGAAAGGGAATCTGGAAACTACATATACCACAAAAAAGGAAAAAAAAAAGAAGTTGTTTGAAAAGGGGGGGTTATAATAATATAATATAAGAGGGTTATAATGTTATGACTTGGCAGATTAAGAAATACATCATGAGACACCTAATACTAAAATGAAAAAGTAGAGTTAGTGGAAACATCCTCATAATTTTCATTGCTCTGCACAGATGACAGATTTTGTAATGACTTGTTGATATTTGTATTCTTTAGCCACATTGTGCTGATGGTGAAATGCATCAGTGCCTTTATTAACTCGTAGGCCCAACAGTGCACTGGCCTTCATCATGCAAAAAAACAGGAGATGAAACCTACATGGTGGCGTTTTACCTTGTGGTAGCACTGTCCAGTGCATATGGTGGTGAACAAAAACTCGGTTCTGCCACAGCTCTCCACAGGGATGCTGATGTTCATTGGATGACAGTCAAAACTGCAGCCCTGGCTCGCCCCCGCCAGTGCCAGCACTGTTACCATGACAACCAGCTGCATCCTCTGCTTGCTGCTGTACTGCTGACTGCCACCAGAGAGGATCAGGCATCACATTAAATTCTGAAGAATGTCAGGAGATCTCAGGAAAGTGTTATTAAAGGAGCCAACATATTTTACGTGATTCTGTGATTCGTGCTTGATGAAGTTTTACAGGGTTTTCCCTTACATACACCCTTATCATCAAGTCTATATTGGCTCACTATGACAGCCAGTACTATTATTACAGTTTCTAATATTAATTATTAGGCTGTACACTCTTTATAAATAACTTATAAGGATTTAATATGGCTTAGAATTGTGTCAAACTAAGATAATGCAAATTATTCTTTCAATCAATTGTGAAAGAATGTACTTGTTTTAAATTAGGTCCATAGCATAATCTCCACATCTTTACAACTTCATATATGCCCTTATTTGCTTGAATAGGGGAAAATGACTTTGATTGAAGTATTTCTCTGAGGTCCAGAAGTCAAGATTGATCTTTCTGCACTCAAAGAAAGAACTTGTTTTTTGTTAATGTAGAGAAAAAAAAAGTATTTTTGTTGCAAAGTCATTTACTGTTGACTTTCTTGAATCCTAGATTAATAATATTCTGGTCGGGCGGCACGGTGGTGCAGTGGTTAGCCCTCCTCACAGCACGAAGGACCCTGGCTCAATTCCGACAGGGGACCTTTCTGTGTGGAGCTTGCGTGATCTCGCTGTGTCTGTGTGGGTTTCCTCTGGGTTCTCTGGTTTCCTCCCACAGTCCAAAAATATGCAGAAGATTCATTGGGAAAATTGCCCTTGTGTATGAATGAGAGTGAATGGTTATTTGTCTCTATGTGCGGCCATGAGATTGACCGGCGACCAGTCCAGGGTGCACCCCGCTTCTCGGCCAATGACAGCTGGCAGATGCTCAACATCCGCCGCGGCCCAAAGTGGAGGATAAGCAGGAGATAATGGATGGATGGATGGATATCCTGGCCTTGTTTTATGTTTTTATGGAAATATAAACAGAGGTCTGGAAACTTCAGCTGAATTTTAATGTGAGACGGAGCCAAGTGACATAACTTATAGTTCAGCATTAAGATTATTTCCCACATGCACGGAAATGTTTTCTTATTTTTCATTCAATGTCAGGCAAAGTATGACCAAATCTGACTTTTTCTTTTTTAATTCAATAAATCAATTTTGCTGGTAATATTTGACTTCTTGTGTCGTCCACAGCACTGCATGAGTTTATTTACCTTAAAGGGGGCAGTTCATCAAAAAGGCATACATATTTGCTAAATCGACTGACCTGAGCAGGTATGTCTTTGCCCTGATCTCATCATCTATTCAAAAGGCCTCAGGTCTTATCAAAATGTAAACCATGTTGTCAAACATCTATTATGAGCCAATCAATTTACAGTCATTATTACAAGCTGAGAAACATGCACAATATTACATAAAAATTATTCATAAACAATTCATATGCATGGGTATGTTTTTTTCTAATCTTCCTCACAATTAATACCTCGTCAATTCATTTCACAAGTCAGCCCAATGTATTCTTGTCCTAACATTCATTCATTTTCAGAGTAATGAATCTACATCTTGCGTCAAAAAACAGACCTGTGGTTGTCTCTCCTTGTATAAGTGTAAGTTGCACGTCTTACCTCTTGTGGTAACATCCAAACATCTGTGACAGCTCCGGCAGCGCGACCATTCTCCCTCCGACTTAAATAGAGCTGCCCTTCGATTCTGTTAATCTCTTCAGCCTTGACTAAGGGCTGATTTTCCAACCTGTTCGGACTAGAAATCTATTTCTCTTCTCTTTCCTTCAACAGACCATGGATTCCCGGGGACTCAAGGCCTTTCCTCCTACACATGGAGAGGAGACGGTTTCTTCAGAAATCATGTTGAGATTACATGAGTGAATAGATTGAAGAAATATGAGAGGCCATCTGCCCACCATATTAAATGGAAACACTGACAGATGACTCAATGATTCATTGGTGGCATTTTCTTTTTTCCAATGTGTTGATGTAAACAGGCATTACATAAAACATGGAACATGAAAGTTGTAACTTTGATCACCTTAAAAAAAGTCAAACCTTTTAGTTTGATGTACAGCATAATCTCTTTTTAATTAAATATTATTGAAAAAATAAAATGGAATGTCTGTCATTTTCAATGAAAAGAATCACTTAGTATGAACCACTTGATTAAGGTTGGAAGGATCATTCTGAACATGAATTTTGATTAGTCAAACTTTTTCAGTTTTTTTTTCATTGTCCAGAGGAAAAAGTGACCAAATTTCCTTTACTTTTAAGATAACCTTGCCCCTTTTATTTTTGGCCTATCAACCAGCACGGCTGATTTCATGAACATTATTCATCTCGATCGCAGGGGAATCCATCCAAGCAATGTGTGACACAGAACACCGCTCATGCCATTAATGATGGAAAATCTCATCAATGGCAAGGAAAGTGTTTTTAAAGGTCAGAATGAATGTGAGCCAAAATCATGTCTACTGTGTTTGCACAACATTGGTATCTGCGGGACATACTTGAAACATTTTCCAACTGTTTGGTTCAAGTGTCATGCTTGAGATGTAAGTTGTATTTTTTTTGTAATAATTCATTTGATTCCATGCTGAGCCACTTGCAGCAAGATTTCGTTTCTACATTGACTTATTGGTGAACAACACATTCTGCAGATGCGCTGGGATGCATCATCAGTGATGTATCCTGGGTTCATTGGGTGTTTTCGGGTCTCACAACATCACACACCTCTACCTGCATCCCAACAGCATAAGACCATGGATACCCCTCTTTATCCACAGCCATTTCGAAGCTCTCTCGGCTGTGTCAGTTGTGACCCTGATGGATTTTCGCTTCTCTGGCCCTCTGATGCCAAGCGAGGTTAAAAGTCGAAGCAGCGAGTGACCTGCAAAGCCGCTGCAGCCTACTTCTACAGGATGGCGGCACCCTTGCCACCCCTGTCTCTGGCATTCTTCCATGAGTTCCTGATATTTGGCATATTTGACTTCCTTTCGAAAGCCTCCTCTATCCAGACCTCCCACAGCACTGTCAACTCTATCATAGCAAGCCTCTGACAGGATCACGATGTCTGGAAACTTTCGATGATCAGCCATCAACTGTCAGTCCTGTACAGTATGCAGGAGGCCAGCAGACGCTCTGGGACGTGGCTTTGGTTGCTCTTCTGCGTTGAAAAATGCCAGCTGCTTGCTGGGTGGGCAATGGTGCCTTTTGGTTGTCTTGGCTGATGAAACACTCTCGGTGACTGCCTTCAGTACCTGGTCATGTCACAAGGGGAAGCGACCATGGGCCTTCAGCAAGCTGCTCAGACTGTGCTCAAGTGTTCCTCTCCCTGAGCAAAGAGCACAAGAAGGTCTTTGAGCCTTTCTCCAAGAGCTGGAGGTTTGTGTGGCTGGGGAGGGTGTCATACATGGATGCGATGTGGAATTTGATGCTCTGGGGCTCTGCTCGCCAGATGTCATTCCGTGTAAGCTTCCGCTCCATTACGCCTTGCCATCTCATCCACGCCCCCTCCTGTCGCATACCTGCCATCCCACTTGTTCTTGTTTCCTCGACCGTTGTCCCAAGCTCCTCCTGGACAAGACGCTCTATCTCCTTGCCCTGGATCTTGCTGTCTCTAGGTGTTAGGAAACTCCCCAAGCCTGCTCTTCCCATTGCCACTGTTCCCACCACTGCCTTTGCCTCAGCCTGGCTCCTGCCAACATCAGCTCCCGAGCTGTATTCCATTTCTTGCCGGAGCGGATTTCAATACCAGCCTCTGAAAGCTTTGGGTCTTTTGAGTCTCGATACTGCAGTGCATCTCTGGTCTGAGTGACCATAAACTCGTCCGTGACACTGCAGGATGTCATTCCCCCCATACAGAGCTCCGCTCCTCAGGCTGCAGTGAGCCGTACCATCTCCGGAGGTATGAGTTGATCTTCCGCTCCATTGACTCCACTGATGTGATAGGAACATCACAAGCAAGCCGATGCCAGAGGATTTGCGGCAGAATGCCATTCTGGTAGATCCAGGACTTGAACTTCCCTGGTCCTCCTGATTTGTCCACCCTGCTGAGCCCATTCTCTAGCTCCTTGATTGCTGAATGGATGGCACTACCTTCTGTAAGGCTCTGGCCAAAGAGTTTCCCCAGACTCTTTACTGGCTTCTCATTGATTGATGCTATGGTGGTGCCATCCAGGGCAAAGTGGAGCTTATCAGAGACCCTGCCTTTTTTTTCAGACCTTTATTTAGTTGTCTTGAAACTCATCCTTGTCTACTTGATAAGCTCCTCCAGTCCATGAAATGTCTATCTGGTGCCTGGTACGGAGGATGTCGTGACTGTGAGGTCATCCACGTCGGCTCTGATGGGGGGCAGCCGTACACCTGACCTGGTTAATGGGCCTCTGCACTCCACCTCTGCAGCTTTGACTATCATGTTCATGGCGAGGGCAAAGAGAGTGACAGGTACTGTGCACCCGGTGATAATACCCTTCTCCAGTCAGTGCCAGCCTGATGTTTGATGATCACATCCTGAATAGCAATAAAGCATGTCGGAGTCTAAGATGGATCTCATGACTCTGACCATCTACCTGGACCTCTAAATCTTAGTTTGTGACAAAAGGCAGGTAACTGACTGACTAGCTGACTGACTGGCAGAAAAATTGGCTCACATTATTTCTGCGTTTCTTTTTTAATTCTCAAACATTGTAGTAAAGAAAGCTTAGTTAACTACAAAATACAAATTGCAGAATCAACTGATGAGAGCCAATTTCTGCCTCCTTTATCATTTAGGTGATGTTACCTTTGTGTCTTTCTGTTTGATGCAAACTGTGAGATTTTAACGCAGCAGCTGTCAGCAGTTTCCTCATTCTAATATCCTCAGTTTGTGAGAATCATAAATGTGTGGTGTAAAATTTTTAGGGTTTTGTGAGTGTGTGTATGTGTGTGTTCCACTGCACTGAATTCAATGCTCTGCAAAAGCAATCAAGTATCCAACAGTATGTATAATACAAAGATCCACAAGATTTTCAAAAGTAAATGTTAGCATAAAAATGTGCAATTAACAAGACAATTTCATTACACTGCAGGTATAACTCATTCGTCTTCACCCACCTACTGTTCCATATACGTTAGTGTCCTGCTGCTAGCCTACTGCTATCTTTTTTAAGAAGTTTTCTGCTGCATTTAGGAAAACATTATTACTGCACCACTACCCGGGAAGTCTGCAGCAGTGAAAGAGTAGAACGTCTTTGTCTGCAGCCATGGTGCATCCAGCTGCTGCCCTTGCAGCCACCAGGGACTCAGGTTCTTTGCATCCTATAAAACTACCATACCTGCCGTTAACTGCTGCAGGGATTCGCCGTCTCCCTCTCAGACACATCGCTTTCCTACCGGAAGTCTGACCTAATACAACACTTTTTCGATATTCTGTCATAATGAGCAGGGCTCATGGTTGATTAATTTTGTCAAAAGTATAATTTGTCATTTTTGAGTGGTCTGCATAACCCCAAGTAATTCCTTTCCACTGAAAACTAATTTATTAACTATGAAACAATTACATCACTGAGTAAACACTATTGACAGTCTTGCAACCCAAGCATCTTATGAACACTCAATATAGAACCTTGAAAATGCAGATAAGACTATCAAGGTCATCTCAACAATATGGTCCTGAAACCAAGCAATTTGTGCTTTCACAGCGAGACAGACTGAGAATCTACATTCACACCATAAGTTTTGTGAGGAGCTAAATGCAACAGCCAACTTTTTAGAATGCAGGTTAATGGTGAAATGCTGCTTCTGATGTTCACCAACATAACATACACAACATATTGCCAGGATATGGTTTATGTCAACCAACACAAAAAGGGTTGTTGTTTTTCTTATTTTAGATTGATGTTAAATGTTTGAAAATTGGACATCTCATTTAATACCTCTTCCACTGGAATCAACCATAAGTGATCGACCACCAAGGATCGGCTGTGTTTTGGGTGCAAGTGTCTGTATGCCATTTTACAAATATTTTAGATTTTCACACAAAATCTTGAACCAAATATACTTTCGCCTATACAAATCATTAAGAAAAAGGGTTGAATTTTAATTTTCGAGTAAGAATTCCTTCAAAAATACAAATACAATCAAATGTAAAGACGAGCTTTTACTTTCATCATACATAAGATCACCAAGTTATATTTGTGCTTGTCAGATGGACAGAAATATCCAGCTACCCTATCTGTGGGGACAATGATCATTTAAAAAAAGAGGTTTAAAAGCTCTAAAATATTTACTTAGAACAAAACAATGTGATGAGATATCCAAAGTCACTGAATTTCAGTCTGAAGGGAATGACTGTGTCATTATATCTTACCAGGATCTCTCCAGAAGCTTTTGATGCTTTTCCACTCTTTGTGACTCATTCTTTGTTTACCATCATCCTACCCAAAATCTATCCAATTGTTTCAGAATTGACCTGAGTGGTGGAACAGCATTCTCAGAGGCATGATGCTTTCAAAAAGCCTAAACAAAGGAGCCTGTTGTAAAAAGCGAAAATGTTTTGGATAGCTCTGTGGAGCCACAAGAAGATAAAGCTATCAGTAATGACATCTGACGGGAAAAGACTTGGAAATGACATACAAGGTGATCTTTCATTTACTCTGCATACTTTTCTGGTTCAGAACTTTAATAGCTGTTGTAAAATAAGCCCTTTTGGATGTAAAACATCTTCATTATCACTCAGACATAGAGTGGAGCACTTTTTCCCCATTCAAGCACATCCAGAGGCCTTGAAGAACTCTTCTTCAGTCAGATCCAAGCAAACACATCCAGAATAGGACTTGTGTTTGATGAGTGTTGGATGTTGTTGTCTGAGTATGGGACTATGCGGTGGGTACGTTAATGGGATTGTGCATGTTAACGTATCGGCCTATATGCACCGTCCCCTCGGAATATTCATTCATTCATTATCTGTACTGCTGATCCTAAATTTGGGGCTGCGGGACGGCTGCAGACTGTCCCAGCTGTCATTGAGCAAGCGGCCAATCGATCACAGGGTAACATACTGCAGAGAAACCAAAACCTTTCACTCTCAGCCACACATCTGGATAGGTAAGGGTGTCCAATGAACCTACTGCGTGTTTTTGGACTGAGGGAGTAAACCCGGGAACCTTGAAGAAACCCATGCAGACATGGGAGAATATCTGTTGGAATATACTATATTTTCTCTTATTACTTCCTTCAGCCTTATGCACTTACCTGTTTTTTAACATTCCTGCTGCTGTACATATATATAGCTACTAACTGACTCATCTACTTGTCAGCCTTATCACATTCATTGCCACCCATCAACCTTTTTGCCCTCCAACATCCAACTTTTTAACCAACAAACCTACTGTAGATATATATATATATATATACATTTATTCATTTCTGATATTTCAATTTGATCATGTGATGAGTTTACTGGGTTCAATGCAACGAGATGCAAAGGACTATGTCAACAGATGAACGCTTTGCAGAGTTAGTGCATTCGAACTAGAGCGCAATAACCACCTATCCTCACTCTATCACCTCTTATCATTACTGAATTACAACTCCCCCAGGTGCTGACTGAGGTGTATGGTCAATGATGTGCAAAGACCTGGTGTGCAAGATGTGTAAGGTGGGTGGAAGGTTGCCTACATATGCAGACTGGAATAGTGCTCATCTAAATGCTTCAGTAAATATTTGAGAATAAAGGGTGAGAGGCAGCTGTAGAGAAACACTTTGAAATGAATATGCAATTTTTGTTGGGTCGGCAGTGTTTTTTCTTTTGTAAGCATACATTTTCATATTAGAATGTACATATTGTTTAAGATTTTCTCCACAGTGATTATATAATACAGAACATGTTTGAAGGAGACTGCAAAATAACCCAAATATATCCCAACAGACTATTACTACTCGTTGTTGGACCTCTGGGAATGACTCCCGGGATGAATATTTGAGCGGATTTCCAGTGGTTTTAGAGTGTGTATCAACAGGCTGTTCTTGTCCTAATTAGACACTTTGAGCCAAATGGATTGTTTGAATCAAATAGACTGGATTAGGTGGGCTGTATCTGCTGGGTATCACAGGCCCGCAGAGGGAAAAAAAAGAACAATTATCTGCACAATCAAATTAAACTCAGGAGGTTTCAGAGGCACAATCAATAGGACCTTTACTATCAAGGATTGCATAATGAAAAATCTGTGATAGATTGAGTCAGTTGATCAACAGCCCCGACTCAACGGGTCACCTTCCCTGTGCCAAGAACACTTGATCTTGATGCCCTGGTGGACCTACCTCTTCACACTTTTGATGCACATTAAATGCACACTAATTTGATGAACACTAAAAAAGTAAATAGACCATAGATTCATGAACACAATATTATCACGGAATGTGTCTTATATTTCGAGGCTAACTCATTTAGTTTCCTAGATAAATTGCTCTCATAATAGGTCTTTATCACACCTTTTGCTGTGATATTGTCTGCATCACTATTACAAATCACACTTTTGTAATCAAGTTTGCTTTCATCAACTGTTGCAAAACCGTGGCTTATGCCTGTATGATAATGCGAGCTAATGAGGGCATTAATGACAAATCACCATAATATCTAATATAATGGCTTGTCTGTAGTTTTCACTACTCATTACTCATAAGAGTAATGCATTTTTAATTGCTTTTGCAATAGTAATGCATTGTTAGAGTCATTAATACCTGAGCACAAACATTTGTTAGACTGTGTCAAACTTTGAGTTGGGTCTGTAATCATTCTTGTTTCAATATTGA
Source organism: Fistularia tabacaria (assembly GCA_901007705.1). Lineage (NCBI taxonomy): Eukaryota > Metazoa > Chordata > Actinopteri > Syngnathiformes > Fistulariidae > Fistularia > Fistularia tabacaria. The sequence goes on along the minus strand of CAAKHD010002661.1, from coordinate 311,773 downwards.
TACAGTTCAGGTCTTCTGAAAGAGTTAAATGTACTTCCTACAAGTAAATTTAATGTGAGAAAATAGCCTCTATTATACGGTTAATGAGCTGATGAACGTTAAACTATGTTAACCATGCATTAGTCATTTTGGATGACCTGCAAGTGGAAAATGCCTTATAATCATTTCAGGCTCTAATCGTTACAGGGCTGTTACATCAGACCTAACGTGGGTGTGATCAGTGTCTGTCTTTGAAAACGCTTAAGTTATTTCTTTTTTTTACTTTTATTATTTACAAAACAAAACAAAAAAATCATAACACACTCGTGCCCGTAAGGAATACATAATTCAGCAATTGTCCGGATAAAAAAAGGAAGTTGGAATGTTCTTAATAATACCAAGACAGCGAGTAGGACAGATAGGATAGATGGACAGACAGACAGACGGACAGATAGCTAGTTAGCTAGCTAGCTAGATAGATCGATAGATAGATAGATAGATAGATAGATAGATAGATAGATAGATAGATAGATAGATAGATAGATAGATAGATAGATAGATAGATAGATAGATAGATAGATAGATAGATAGATAGATAGATAGATAGATAGATAGATAGATAGATAGACAGACGCCTACTATTTATGTTTAACCAGTTCATTCAAGTCATTATTTTCGCTTTATGATCAACAGACGAGCTATTTTAACTTCAGAAGGAGCAGCATGTAATACATTGGGAGCAGACAGAATTGTGTAATATTCAATATGTGCAGTGTTATTGATTGAACACTTCTGACACTGATGTGTCTTAGTGAGTGTGATCTGGCGTGGAGGCCAAAAAAATAAGATAAATAAATAAGAAACTCAAGATTTCCTCAATTCCTGGGTGTGCCAAGGTGGAAGCGTTTCTTAGGTGTCGCTACTCCTGCAGGCTCATATCAGGGCCTCCTCTGAATACTGACCTATTGTTTCTCTCTGGCCAGCCATTTGGCAATACCCTTTCCCGCATGTTTTTGATTCTTCCTTAAGCGTGCACTCTGCTCTACCTGAGTTATTTCCAAACAGTGCAGGGGCGTTCTGGGTGGACAGACTGAATTACTGCAAGGGACGATTGGAGAACACGTGTTGGGTTGGTTTTTTGTTTGTTTCGTTTTTTTTGTTTGTTTTTCCCCAGACAACGGTTGCCAACCTGAAGAGCTGATGAAGGACGGATGACACTCCGGTTGTGAGACTGCAGCAGCACGGCGCGCAGTGACCGGCCGCGGCCACTGGGGGAGGACCGAGCTCCGCCTGCGCGCTGCGGCGCATGAACGACTTTCTCGCCGAGGCTCTCCCGTCATCACTCTCTCTTTCTCGCACGCACACGCACACACACGCTGGGAGGGATACAGGGACTGTTGGTAGGGCTTGCAGCGACGGACGGGCAGATGTGCGATGCTCACACTTCGCCGCGGGGCCAACCCCCTTCGCCTCCGCGAAGATAAACTTTTACCCGAACCTCGAATCTTTTCGCCGATGCCAACTCGCTGCTCGCACACCTGCTTCCTCCTGTCGCCTCCACCCCCCTTCTTATTTCATTATTGCCGCCGGTACCGGGAGCGATGCAGCAGAAACGAGTGGCATTGGATCCTGTTGAATGGAGACAAGACGTCGAGACGCCGCTGAAAAGTGTCCTCCCCAGAGTGCGTCAGAGCACGGATGTACTGTGATGATCCGGTCGCCGGTTATCTCCGATGGGGGATTACTGATGTCACCCCAAAAACTGACACGGGAATTCGGACAACACCGCATCCTCACCTAGCCTCTCTCTCCTCTTCCTCCGCCAGATTTTTTTTTTTTTTCGGTGTGTGTGTGTTGGTTCGACCACCCCCACCCCCCCACCCCCCACCCC
>CAAKHD010002661.1:252660-309883 GCA_901007705.1 Fistularia tabacaria | reverse complement strand
ATGTAAGTATGAATCTCAGCATGATAACATCCTGGAAAATTCGTGCGTAATGTTATCCTGAGCCCTGTCTGTCGTTTCCTCCGCCCCGGCCCCCTCGCGTGGACTCGTACGCGATTAGAACAGGTGTAGTAACAAAAATAAAATAAATGAAGAAAGAAAGAATACACAAACAAAAACAAAACCAACCTTGATACTAATAATATCCCGATTAAGTTGCGTTGCCTCGCACCACCAAAGATGCGTAGTCTGTGTGAAACCAACGGGGGGAATCTAACACGAATTTTACTATCGTCATGTTCTTTTTTTCTATCTTATCTTTCCTGCAGCTCCAAAGGAATCAAGTCCGTCAGCTTCATAAAAACAACAGCAAGGATTTTTTTTAAATTTCTTTTTTTATGTATCTCCCTAAATAATAAAAAAATGGCAACCAGGAGTGACCGAGGAGGATCAGGGGGCGCAATCGGACGCCCGGTGGAGAGATGAACCACCTGATGGAGAAACGGGGGGACAGTCCCTTGTTGACTTGGTGATTCGCGATGATGAAGAAATAATAACAATAATAAACGAAAAAAAAAAGGACGCCGCAAGTTTTTTGGGGGGAAGGCGGAGCGCCTGCGTGGAGAGGCGATGCCGCCGGCCTTCACTGGGATTCACGGTCAAACAAAAAAACCCAAAACAAACACCGGAGGCCTGTGAACCAGAACCGGGGGAGAGTGGAGGGGCAGGAGGAGGAGGAGGAGGAGGAGGTGGAGGAGGAGGAGGGGGAAGTTCTCTGAACATGTGAGTGACCTGCTTGATCGGCATGGACCCGGAGTAGGCGCGCTTTGGCGTCCCGATCGCTTGTCACCGATCGATCCTGTGACATTCGAGCAAACTTTCATCCGTGAGCGAGGGGGGGGGGGCAAGGAGGGGGTTGTAATTTTTTATTTTTTTTTTTAAATCTTTTTTCCTTGTTGCGCACGCGGGGCGACGCGCCGCGCCACAAGCGCGAAGATGGAGTTCGCCATGGTGGGCGCGGATGGCGGCTGCGGCGGACACCTGCCCTACGGGTACGCCCAGGCCAGGGCGCGGGAGCGGGAGCGGGAGCGGGAGCGCCAGGCCGCCCAGACGAGAGCGGCGGCGGCGGCGGCGGCGGCGGCGGCGGCGGAGAGTGGATCGGGTGCGGAGGGAGCAGGAGGAGGAGGTGGCAGTGGCGGAGGTGGCGGTGGTTCCTCCACCTCCGACTCCTCCTCGAGCGCCCATCTCCTTAACAACCGCCAGCATCCGTGCCGCGCCGCCTCCTCGAACGCCAACATCAGCGGCGGCGGCGGCGGCGGTGGCGGCGGCGGCGGCACCGCCTTGCGCCCCTCCTCCGCCTCCACCTCCTCCTCCTCCTCCTTCTCCTCCACCTCCTCCGCCTCCCCACAGCCGCCACAGCACCAGCAGGATCCCGAGCGGCAGCAGAGACTTCTGAGAGAGCGGAAAAAGCAGCGCGGCGCCGGTCGCTGGAGGCGCAGCCGGACGACTCTCGGCGGGGACCTGCGCCACTCGGAGCTGGCGCTGCTCGGATCCGAGGAGGACATCATGATCGAGGAGGAAGCCGAGGGAGCCGAGGAGGAGGAGGAGGAGGAGGAGGAGGAGGAGGAAGAGGAGGACGAGGAGGAGGAGGAGGGGGAGGCGGCGGCGGGAGAGGGGGGGGTGAAGGACAAGACTGGGGACCGGGGCAGCAAGAGGTCCAGCTTTCTGTGTAACATGGACGATGACGAGGAGACGGTGTCGATCACCGACCGGCGCCCGCAGTCCGGGTACGAGAACGTGTACGGCGAGTGCGGCTGCTGCTGCGAGCGGGTGGTCATCAACGTGTCGGGTCTGAAGTTTGAAACTCAGCTCAAGACTCTGACTCAGTTCCCGGACACGCTCCTGGGAGACCCCGACAAGAGAATCAGGTACTTCGACCCGCTGAGGAACGAATACTTCTTCGATCGGAACCGGCCAAGTTTTGACGCCATTCTTTACTATTACCAATCAGGGGGGCGCTTGAAAAGACCCGTCAACGTGCCGTTCGACATCTTCTCCGAGGAGGTGAAGTTCTACGAACTGGGCGACGAGGCGATCCTCAAGTTTCGCGAGGACGAGGGTTTTGTCAAGGAGGAGGAAAAACCCCTGCCCGAGGACGAGTTCAAGCGCCAGATCTGGCTGCTCTTCGAGTACCCGGAGAGCTCCAGCCCGGCGCGGGGGATCGCGGTGGTCTCCGTGCTGGTCATTGTCATCTCCATCGTCATCTTCTGCCTGGAGACGCTCCCGGAGTTCAGGGACGAGAAAGAGTACCTCCAGCCGCGGCTCAACTCGTCCGCGCAGCCCGACCACGGATTTACCCCCTTCAACGACCCCTTCTTCATCGTGGAGACGGTGTGCATCATCTGGTTCTCCTTCGAGATCATCGTCCGCTTCTTCGCCAGTCCCAGCAAGACGGCGTTCTTCAAGAACATCATGAACTCCATAGACATTGTCTCCATTTTGCCTTACTTCATAACTCTCGGCACGGACCTGGCGCAGCACCAGGGCAACGGGCAACAGGCGATGAGCTTCGCCATCCTGAGAATAATCCGCCTCGTCCGCGTGTTCCGCATCTTCAAGCTGTCCAGACACTCCAAGGGGCTGCAGATCCTGGGCCACACGCTCCGCGCCAGCATGCGGGAGCTGGCCCTCCTCATCTTCTTCCTCGTCATCGGCGTCATTCTCTTCTCCAGCGCGGTTTACTTCGCCGAGGCGGACGAGCCCACGTCGCAGTTCACCAGCATCCCAGACGCGTTCTGGTGGGCCGTGGTCACCATGACCACCGTGGGCTACGGGGACATGAAGCCCATCACCGTGGGCGGCAAGATCGTGGGCTCCCTGTGCGCCATCGCCGGCGTGCTGACCATCGCGCTGCCGGTGCCGGTCATCGTGTCCAACTTCAACTACTTCTACCACCGGGAGACCGACAACGAGGACCAGGCGCCGGTGGTGGAGAGCATGCCGCCGGGCTGCCCGTATTTCCCGGACTTTTTACGGAAATTCAAAGGTTCGCCGTCCGGCTCCTCGCTGGGGGACAAAGCGGAGTATATGGAGATGGAGGAGGGGGTCACGGAGTCCCTTTGCGGGCTGGACAAGAGCCCCAGCAAAGGGAACGGCACGGACATAAGCAGAAAAAACAGCACTAACTCCAAATCCATTCAGACTGATGTGTGATGAGCACTAGTTGAGTTAAACAAAACCAACCAACCCCCCCTCCCTCCCTCCCAGACCCCCCCCGACCCGACCCCCAAGTTTTTTTTCTCTCTTTTTCTTAAGAGTAACGCATCCCGTAAAGATAATATCAGTCCCCCTCCACATGCACACAAGTTTTACGCACACCGACAAACATTGGCGTTGTTTCATCCCCCCACCCCAAAACAAAACAAAAAAAAAACAACAACAACCTGTGCGGGTTTCCAAAATTTAAAATGTGTGGGGGGGGGGGCAGGCTATGCATTCGCACTTTATGAGTTTAATCTGTCAATGAGAGAGGGATGGTCGTTTTTTCTTCTTCTTCTTTTTCTTTTTCTTCTTCTTCTTTTTGCTGTTATGCAATAAAGTTTAAAAAGAAATAATGTTTGCACTAAATGTAGAATTTTTGCGCAGGTTTTTTGGGGGGCCGAATTTTATTTCAGAGACAGATACTGTAGTGCCATGAGAAATGGCAATAACCTAGTCATCCTCTGACTACTTAGCAGAAGAATGTTTGAATGACCTCCCTCCTCCGAAGAGAACAAGGCAAGCAAATATGAATAACCCTCATGTTATCCCATCGGTGAATTTGGACTTTTACGCACGGATTGAGAAAATCGTTTTCTTTTTCTTGAAAAAAAGGGTTCCAACTCTTATAACAGCAAAACGCTTAGTGATAAGGCACAATAGTCAGCAGTCATCACACAAACCAGGGCTAGACTTAGTTACGTTGACCCACCGGTTGAGAGCCAAGCACAGGAATCGCCCGACTTTTTAACGCGGCTGGAGAAATGACCCCCCCCCCGCCCAGATCCATCTTAGTCACAACCTCAATTGAAAAAAAAACAACAGCAACAACAACAACAAAAAAAAATGACAATATCCCTTTACACGGACGCAGTTTTGGAAAGCTATAGCAAAAATGACTCAGCTTTGGAAACTCCACGGGGGGAGTTCGCGAGCGTTGGACTTGGTGCACGCACACACACAAACACACACACACCCATACACAGACACACACACACACACACACACACACACATGCTAACAGAAAAAGGGAAAAAAATATATGTATATATATTTTTTTCTTTCTCATGAGGACTCTGATTATCTCCGAGCTTGAGGTTCACCGGGATGCGGATGTCTTCCAAGGTATGTAGATCGTTCCTCCGTACTTACAGTGTTATTACCATGTTGTGATAGCCACAATATTACTAATATTGGAGATATAAATACGCACCCCCTGGGTGGTGATCTCACACGTTCACCCTTTTATTTTTAACAGTCCCCGCGTAGAAAAAGAAAAAACGGCCGCCGCCCGCGTCTGATTGTCATGTGGTCGTTGCGCGTCGCCGTGCGCTCGGCTCCGATTTCTGTGCGCGTTCACGCACCGGGGGCTGCAGGCATCATCTCACCTCGGGTGACATGAGATCGCCCCCGCCGGGCTTCTTGTGTCGTCTTGACATCTCTGAGGCTGACGCGTTTATAACGTGATGCTCGGAGAGTCTCATTTACCTGGATGTGGAGATTATATCCCGTCGGTCTTTTTCTCTTAGACACAAACAAGCGATGCCAGTTTTCACCATGTTGCTCTTTGGGTACATCATGCACTCAGGGTTTTTTTTTCCTTTTTGCAGATGTGTTCGTAGTTGGTTGACATAGGCCTAACTCTCTGGGTGGTTTTGAGTCTGGTTATTTGAAAAACAAAAATCCTCCATCACACATCATCACTCATTTGAAATAGATACTCTATGTGTCCTCCGATGACTTGATAAACATTTTAAATAAAAAATATTTTCCAAAGGTGGCGTCCCAGTCAGCAAGGAGGGTGGGGGTGTTTAAAAGTTTTATCACATCCATTAGTGACCTTTTTTCCTCCTACACAGGAGTCAGTAAGCAGTGCGATGTTAATTTCTCCAATTCATTTTGAAAACAAAACTGTTCAACACCTCTTTCGAACTAATTACTCGATTCTAATCCACACAAGAAACATTTCTGCTCATTAATATACTCTGTGACTGAATAGGGGTGTTGTTGCAAACTCAAATTTGACTTCTCTGCTTTGCCCTGAATGCTAGTGTAATTCATCTGAACCAAAACGTGTGCCCGAAACACATCGTGATTGCATCGCAGCACCTTTTCAAAGAACCCGAATGACCCCCGCGGCTGCCTCTCGGTGTTACTCAGCACACGATCAAGGCATCAGCATGTAATATATTATTGCGTTGCGTGTTGGTATCCTCAGAGGAGCTATTCATACAAGACATTTAGATAACACCTGCACCCACGACCAAACACACGCACAGAACCAGGCTGGATCACAGCCAGGGCCCCTTGATACCCAACACTTAGCACTTACATAATGTGGCTTATGGCGAGAGGCGCAATCCAAAACATTTTCCCTGCAAAGTGTGTGGGTCAGGCATATTCTTAGTCCCGCACTGCTGAGCGGGGTGTGAAAACAGCCCTTGTCATCTTTAGCCATTGAGCAGCGCTGAATGGTTTTGGACTGTTGTCACGTGCGCACCGACTCTTTGTAGTGCAGATTTAGACCATATGGCCAGGCCATGTGACGAAGCAGGAGTCGTTTACAGTAATTTCCCAAAAGGTATCCCATGCCTGTCAAAGGACATAAAGTAGAGGTGGAAAGAAAGTGCGTTTGTGTGGGTTCGTGGTGCACAAAGTCAGACAAGATTATATAACCAGTCAAGTAAGGCGAGGTGATCAATGTGCAATTAGCCGGAAATTCTGCGTTTCTTTCTCGGTAGAGACGACGCGGTGCTTTCCGCTTCTTCACGAAAGACAATTCCATTGTGACAGAGTCTAAAACAAAGATCTAAGCAGTGCGGAGATATCCCTTTAGGATAAGTGAAGTACGGATTTGTCAATATTTGTGACACCATGGGGACCAAATGATTGTTTAATCAATTGCTCATCTAATTTGGTAGTGAATGATGATGACAGTAATAATCGGCTGTGGTTATGAGGCACACAACTACAGTATTATATTACTTGGATGGAGTGCGTATTGAGAAATACCGTGGCTGGAGTGTCTTGTGGCCTGAACTGTTTGGGCAGAAGCGGTCAGACTCCCATTTGTGCCACGGAGAACAGATTGTCCCTGCCTTGTGTTGTCCTCCATCTATTATTGTTGAATTTTATATTTTGCCCCCCACACACACACACTCTCACACACACACCACCACCACAATGGAGAAACTCAGTTGCATCCAAACTTTCCTGTCTGTGACCCTGGAAAGCACAGAGACATATACAGGAACGTCCTTGCACTTGACAGCTCGCCTCATCATTGGATAATTCAATGTAACACTAAGCATGCACGTGCGGCTTGGATTCAATGCTTATAATTGTAATGAAATGTAACAGGAATTTAGGTAGGCGTTGTGTTGATATGGATTTTTTATTCCTATTTTAATATAGTCAAAAATGTATGAATAGCTATGGAAAATCACTGGTACATGGACAAAATACATGTGCAGAGTGAGTCACCAGAATAATGAGGTTCAGTTTAATCCTACTTTCATTTTATATGCTCTTTAAAACATCCAGAAGCCTTTCACAAGCATTTAGGCAAATAAGAAATGGACTAAATGATAATAACAGTACACATATCATGCTAATTCCATGAAACGTGCTGTGAAGTATATTTTCTGGCCCCGGCTTGCTCAGTCTTTGATGATGCCCTCCTGTCTTAATTTATTAATTTATATCTTTTTTTGGTGTTAATTGAAAATGCGTTAAATTTTAGGTATGTATATTTATATTTTTGTGGGAGTGACCAAATGCCTTTCCTATCATGGCAACCATATACTAAGTAATCGGAGGCTATGATAGGATGCTTTCTAGATAAGAAATGGCAAAAGAAGTAGCAAAGAAACACAACAGATCCTATTTTGTCTGAATTTGAAAAATACATTTGTTTTCAAAATGTTTCCTATTTTTAAAAGTTAGGGGATATGACATATGTATTGATCAGACTTACTTACCGTTACTTTTATTACACTACAGCAAAGAAGTGGTGCTTTTCCATTTGCCATGGAATGGAGTCCTTTTCCTTATCATGACAAAAATGATGATGTAATTAGGAAAATGAGACAATATTTAGGTTATGTGCTTAGTTGTATGCTTAGTTTCATAGACATGCGTATGGCCTTGGAGTCACAAACAGAAAGTTAGGCCAACATTCACACATAAAAACTAAAATGAGCCACATGAGTGAAGCTGTCTAAAGCATCTCACGGTTAATAAAACCTTTTCCAACTCCATCAATTACCATTAATAACAGCACTTTTGCCGTAATTACATTAACCTCTGCACTTACAAACGTTTATTGATTTTTTCAGCACATCTAGTCCAAACCCTGAGGTTTATGGCATAGACTGAAACAACCCTCTACCCAAAGTCATAAGATGTGAGGCACTTGGTTACTGTAGCCTAAGTGTGATCGGATGATATTGTTGTTGGTGTAAGTCTTTTCAATGAGAGTTTTTGATGAACTGCTTCTTTTTTGTAACCGTAAGTTGCACAGCTACAGTGATTTCTTCATTTAAAGCTGTTGGACAGGGTGAAAGAGGGATTGCAATAATTGCATATATGTACACATATCAAAACATTTGAAAATTGTTGAGATTGCATCCAAAAGGGAGAAAATAAGAAATGAAGATTCTTATTGAATCATTGCATTCTTATTCAAAATCAGTTTTCCAGTCCTTTAGGCAAGGTTTTTTTTCAAGATATTTCCAGAGTGATTTTGGAAGTGATGCAATGATCATACTGTATATTACAGAAAAATTGTGATAAAAAAGGTCCCACTGCATGGGAGGAAAACTGGCATGTTTGAATGGTTTTTAGTATGGCACTGTGACATTCACAATGTTACAGTATTAGTTCCAACTGCAATCTGAAAACACAATGTTTCCAACTACACTTTTGCCAATCAAGTCCTAAGAAAGCACATTTTAAATTCGGATTGGAAAAAGTTTTCAAATACAGTATGTATTTTGTGTAACGACAGAGAGAAAAATAACCAATAACAGGCTTGCAAAAGGAGAAAAACGGTAAATGTATTGACATTGTGTGCAGGAAAAATACCAGTATCTTCAAATCAGTGGTATACATAATTCCACAAGAAGGTGTTGTTCAGGTTTATGGATGATTCAGTTTTCTTGTCCTCTGAAGTGAAACTTTGTGTTCAGGGCCTGTACACAAAACACTCAGAATAAGTAACACTCAAGCACAGTTCTGTAATGTCTGTGACAGCAGAGCCGAGTGAGTCAGGTGAAACTTAAGCCCTGCTGTCTCTATTGTGTCCTCGAGGGGCTGGGATGGATTGTCCATGATGGGGAGCAGAGTGTGCGGTGCCCTATAACGCACTGGCTGAAGCCTTCAAGCCTTGCAAATTAGTCGATTGAGATTTTGTTTTAAATTTTGCATTTTTTGGAACTGTAAGATTTGAGCTGTTGCACTAAGCCTGCTGGGCCTGTAGCAAAATGACTATTCCTTAACTTATGTGCGCGTGTATGTGTGTAAGACCATTTCAAATTTTCCCTGGAAATACACAGAGAAGGGTGAAACAGCATAAACAGTGTCAGGTCTCTGCAGTAATCTGTGCGGCCAATTTATTAATCAGACCTGTTTAAGAGCTGTCAGCTAGTTGCTTTGCCAGCACACAGACAACCCCAGCTGCTGTCATCTTGCGAGTATTTATGGAAATTGTTGACCCGAGCATCTTGTAAAATCATTAAGAAATGATTCAAAGCCAATGGAATTCATTCATCAACAGCTCATGGTAGCTGTTTACTTTGATTATTGCTGAGAAGCAGTCCAAACCAAATAGTCGGTGAGAGATTGTGCAGTGAGTGAGCCAAAAGCACAAATCAGGAAGGCAAAGGTAGTGCCCTTTGAAAAAGTCTTCTGTTCCAGAAGTATCCCTTTCTTTCTCCCTGAAAAAAAGGACTTATTTCACTAAGTTCTTTAGAGCCTTACTTACACTAAGCGGTTTGGCCCGTCCCAGATCAAAAATTACGAAACATCGGATAAAAGTTGGTCTATCTTCTTTTTTCATCTTCCTTGCAATATTTTTTATATACATGAATGTGAAAATAACAAAATCTGGTTGCAGCTTCTCTCGTTTGAATAGAATTCTGCAATTGCCCTCCATTTTTGTATTATCTTACTATCAAACTTCATATTGCGCAAAAGTTGATTACAGTTGATTACCCGTCACCCGTTGTGTCCCGCAACTACCACATAAGGCTGATAAAATCTGTAGAAATTAATCCCTTTTGTCTGAACCTCACCTAATCATACAAAAGTTAAAGCCTCACCCTTACAAAATTTCCACAGTTGCACGGCTTTCACATGAAATGCCTCAAAGAACTGGATGTATTACGAGCAGCTGAAAGTATTTTTCTTCTTACACAAATTTGACATCAGTAACAATATTCTCTGCATGTTTGACTGAGTCTGAAAAAAGCCAGCAATTCCAGGTGTTAAAAGTATTCTCCCTTCTTTGTCCCATAAGCTCAGCAGCCATCCCACTGCCTACGTCAAATGTCTGAACAGTGTCCCCTAGACACAAAAATACTTGAGATTATACAGTAATAAAAGATTGTGTGACTTAATGGCCATAATACGATCACATAATCCCATCACTAATTTTCACAGTTAAAAAGATATCATCTGCTGTCATTGTGAACGAGCACCACAAGAGTACTGACCCTGAAAAGTACCAGCAGTTATTTTCATTTTCTTCCACCTCTTTGCGGACAACAAAGATCCTCCCCTGTGATATTGTTTTGCAAAAGCCACTGTCTATTTGGACAACATTATGCTGTATATCCATCAAGAGCGTATTTAAAAGCTCATGTTTCGAAATGGGTCAGCTGGAAACATTTAAAAGCCAAGTCAAGTGAAGTCAAGTTGACTTTATTCAAATTGCAGATTTCATACACCAGACACCGACTTGGCATGGTCACACATATGATAAAATTGAATTTGTAGCACAAGGCATGCGGTCTTCATGACATTATCTGCACCCTCTGTGAGGAGGAGCAGTAAATCATAAATAAAAATGCCTCGCTCATGCTTCTGCCATGTAATGAAAGCAACATAGCTTGAATAATAATCTACTAAATATTACGATACAGCTTAAACATCAACAGTTGCCTGCTAGATTAGTTTAATCTAATTGTAAGCTTATGTATAAGAATTTCGTTCTCTCAGTGATGATGCAAACAAACAAAGCTGAATGAAAAAAGAGAGAAAATTGAGCCAATTTTTTCCACTTCATCTTTCAAAACTTAAAAACACGGTCATTGTCACAAGTGTTGTCTAATCCCTGATGGGCCATTTGCCTTTCATTGACAAAGTAATTGCTCCAAGATAACTTTTTAATTGCCCGGGCCATCACAATCTTGGTAAATAGTGTATGTCCCTTCTTGTTGTCCACATAAACAGTGTTCACAGGCCTGTCTGTCGAGAGCAGTCAATAAAACACACTTGGGATTACAGTGTAAGTTTAAACCGGCCTGTTGTTTCTGTGTAGCTGTTACATAATGTCCCTCTATTGAAAAAGAGCAACCTGATTCTCGGTATCCTCCGATGCATCCCCTCTTTCCAATTGGCTGCATTAATCTGCCAGTATCCCGGGCTTTATTATGTTACTTAGACTTGCAGATTGTGTTGCTAATTAAACATATGCCCAGGTGTCAAATTTCATCATCGACAAAAAAGAAAAAAAAATCATCAGCTACTTTATGGATGATTCCACAATGGATTGGTTTCAAACGGAAACTGTTTTTATTCTTTTACATTTAAATGAGACAACCTTGGTTTCATGAGTGTCAGAACGTCACAGATGGAAAAATCACTGTACTGTGTCAGTTTACCTGCAGTGCTTGCAGAGCTATGTGGTCAAAACGTTGATCACACACACAGACAATCTGGGCCAACAGAGGATTACAGATTTGTTTTGGCATTGGGAAAGGTAAGCATTTCAAAGATTTGTCATATCCTGTTCAGTTTCCAGAGTGCACCTAAAACCCCCCGGTGCTGCAGCTTTTTATGAGCGAGCTTGAGATTTGATTAAATGAAGTTGCTGCTCCACCATAAAGAAAAGTTTTCTCTCGTTGGAGGATATGAGCCGGTGAGCGGGAAACGGATGCCGTCCTATTCCTGTGCTCTTTTTTGACGGGCGGCAGATGCTGAGCGACAGCTGAATCAAGAGACACACACTTGCAGTTCCATATGTTTACAAAGCCAGCGGAGGGTCAAATTGATTGCACATGGTTTTCTATTGTAAAATCAGAAGAAAATTCGTAGGCCTCTAAAGATGTCGTATAAAAGTCTGACACAACAGTAATGCATCATATTTATGACACCACATTTAGACTGTTGGCCTCCTGTCTTGTCTTTTCCCTATCACCAGCCGAGTGATTGTGACCACTATTACAATATACCTTTGAAACACTTGTTATGCTTTGATACAAACATTTTTTACCATTAGAGTCGCAAACAGGTGCGAAATGTAACTTCTAATAAGGCAGACAAGAGTGTATGAGGCCCCAGGGCCAAAACCATGACAATATTTTTTGTTAAATCTTTTTTTTAATTGGCTGAAAACTATGTGTGTGACACGATGACATTACCTCCAAAACATAATGACAACATCCCCATGTCTTCAAAAGAACAAACTCCCATGATCACCCGCCTGTTGAATTTTTCCTACGCACACAACATACGCAATCGGAACTTGTTTATTCTCGTGTAAACTTATATCATGTTTTATGTGTAAAGTAGGAGACGGATAGATTTAAAGCTTTATCCGTTTTTTAATCGTGATTCAAACAAGTGAAGTATGGAGTGGCATCAGGCACAAGGACAGTGGTGTTTTGACAGTAATTTAGCCCTTCATCTTTCTGGCCTAAAAATGGCAAAGCAAACCACTTAAATTCACAGAGAGCCCCGACCTGGAGGGATCAACAGCTTAAGAAAAAATTTGATTGACCGAATGCGGTGGTTCAGATATATCAAATGTTTTCCATCGGTTATTTTTGCAACCATGTAAAAAGAGGAAAGAAAAGGAAGGCATTTCGAAGAGAAAAAAGTTCCCCAAAAGCAGCTCAAATGCTTTCGATGCTGCAGTGTGTGTGTGTGTTAATCCAAACATCCTTACAGTCACTACAGCGCTCTGACGCTTCTGAGCATATGTTGTTGAGATGATATATGAGGCACGGCAGTGCAACATTTGTACTGTAAAATACTACAGTTACGAAAGTGACCAGCTATCTCAGAATGCTCAGTTGTGTCTATTCCTTACTATGAACAGAAGAGGAACAATCCAAAATGACTTTTCTAGTTTTTCAACCATAGACAACATTAGAATGGGTGTATGCACAGCTGCAAAGGTAATTGTTATATGCGCTACCTGACCAGATCTAAGTTTAAAGCAAAGCTTACTTTATCCTGAATGAAAAGATTATTTTAATTGATTCAGTGCGCAGGACAGGTGCTCCTTTCATCACAGTGTGTTTGCCTGGGAAAAGAGTCAATCCATTAACCTATTCAACTGATTTTACTATTTTTCAGTGTACCTGGTTCAGTTGTTTATTCATTGGTTTATTTTATAAACTTAATCTAAATCGCCTTGAATCTCACATCATGTAATCCTTGTTGGACACAATGTAAGCCATGAGAATCATTTACATTTCATAAAATCTGTCTGGTTATGATCGTCTAAATGTCAAGGGGACTTAAAATGTAGCTATGGTTTCGAAACAAGACACCCCATTATTTTGATAAGTATTGTGTTATGATTCCAAGAGCCTTACCTTTACTTGTATAAGGGGTTATTACCCACTTAAAGTGGTTCCTTTAAATTTACAAGCTTCAGTAAAGGCACCACTTTCAGAACATGTCAGGTGTGCTCCACTCATTGTTTCACAGTCTTAGCCTAATTAGGCTGACACAGCTTCTGAAATTATTAGTAATAATATAGTGAGCAGCCTAGTAGCCTACATCTGAATGCACAAATGAAGCAGTCTAATGTTAATGTTTTTTATGTGAATTACTTATGCACAATAAAGAAACTGACAGCTGTGTTTTTTTTTTAAGTGGGCCCCACTTAGATGTTGTAAAACATCACCGGTGCCCTGTGCTATAATGTTGCACTAAAACAATGTTATCACTGTCCACATAATCGGTTGATTTATATAAATACAATCCAGTCACTCAAACATAGGAGGATTTCAACCACAGATGCACCAGACGGCCTCATTGAAAAAGTCACTGGCTGCGGTAACCGGTTCCACTGCATCCATCATGCGGCAGGAGGGCTGAACCCATACAAGTGCTGTTTGTGTCCACACCCACAAATTCCCTTGTGAATGAAGATGAAGCATGTGATGACAATGAAGATGAAGACTTAAGTTGATAAAGGTGGCAGTCGTCCTCCCAAAACCTGTACTTAAGAACTGTGGCAAGCAAGTTATTATTATCTGTTTTGCCTGAAGTTGGAATCCTTTGGTTTTTTTTCCTCCACTCCTCCTCCACAGTCTCTAAACCGCCCACAAACACAACATTTATCTCAATAAGCTCACTGTTTCGATTCACTGTGTGACCCGAAAGATGTCTGGGACTCAGTAAATCTCATGATGATGTAACAAATTAAAAAAAAAAAAAGGAAATATTTCTTCATGTCATTGCTGTAAATCGTTACATGTTTAGCTGAATTTTATGTTTTATCTCATGAGGTTACTACAGAAGAATTGCCTTAATTGTGGGGGACGTCATCAGCCAGTAGAAACTAGGAAGAAATAACAAAACACTGACATATAGATATCTGCCTCTGATTGCCCATGGTTTCCAGAACACAAATTGAAACTTCGCTGGCCATTAAAATGCAAAATTATTACCTGTTACATTAAAGAGGGAATCAGAGTAATAAAGACCGACCATTGATTGGAAACACAGCGACAAATAGCACCACACTCTTGGTTTGTTTCTCCTGACATTCTTCGGCTGAGGCTCAAAGAATCTTGGCAGGATGTTGACTCAAATCAAAACTGGACTGGAAATTATTACAATGCCGCGATTCGTGTAGGTTTGCTAAATGGTTTGCTGCAGCTGCACAGCTTTTGATGACAACATACATGTTCTTTGAGAACAACTTCAGAAAAAAAAAATCTATGTGAGATGTGCTAATTCATGCATTTGTGAATGATATACTTTTCAGAGTTGGTGTTGGTTTGTTAAAAGACGTATTATACGTACTATACCTGAGCTTTATATCAGAAAACGGTTAATTCTAAAAAAAAAATAGATAGCTCATTTGCATCACTATTGAATAATAAGGAAATTGAATAACTGTCTTGTTATAACAGCGTAAGACATGGCGGTTGAAGAACTATTGAAAGTTGTCATGCTGTAAAACTTGAATGTGACATGGCGTGGCAGTATTATTGTGTTTGAACAGTGAATTACTTAAGAAGATAAGTCTTCTGTTTTTCTTAGCTGTGGTACAAAGGGGAAAATAGAATTTTACTCTAATCTTATTCATATTTTACAAGTGTGATAATACCTCAACTCCTCATTTTTTGTGGAGGTTAACAGACTGAATAGAACTCATTTTAATTTTTAAAGTCAACTACCACTTAACTGCAGCATTGCAATGGTTTCAACTGTAAAAGATGTTGTTTTTGCCGAAATCAATGAGCAATGGCATCCCTTCGTCACATCTGATTATTTACTGTGCGTAGTCATCACAAACACTAGCTCAATACATGAACTCTTTACTTGTAATGGTGCCGAAACTGAAACATTTACGGAATATTAAGGAAGAATCTGGAATACGACAATCCATCTGATCTTGCCAGCTTCTGAAGCGTTTCTCACAGTCTTTGTAGGGAGCTCAGACAGAGACCTCATTGTTACCCTAATTTCAGATGACCTTAAAAGACCAAAATACAAATACTTTCAATGAAGGATATTACTGTTAATGATTTAAAAAATAAAAAATCAAGTTTTTATGGATAGAAAAACGTTTACCCCGAGGACGTTTGGAACAAATCCTAGCTATTTTCTGCACCTCACACTTAAAGTAGCTTAAGCTGCAGACTTCAACAATCTTCCAATTCAGGTAAATATGTGGAACTAGTGAAAATGAAAACCTTTCTCTGAAGTTAATACATTTGTCATATAAAAACCTTTTCAATGTACCACTGTCAATGTTTGCTCAGACACAGAAGGTTTTTCTATGAGAGACGTTTATGTAAACGTCTTACGATGGTTTATTTGTATAAAACGTGTGAATGTTTCCTATGTGATGTGATTGGGCATTTTCATCAGCAGTTCAGAAGTTGGGTGTATCAGTGGGTGAGAAAGAAAAAAAAATCTGAAATGTTGTATGACTACCTCTCACATATGCATCGGGAAAGCTTATGTAAGCCTGTAATGAAACACTCATTACAGTACGTGAACAATTTTCATTAAACATGTGATTGTGTCAGCCTATTCTACACAACGTCCTGCTCGACCTCATGTAGCTTGTAGCAACAACGTTGTGGAGAATTGTCGTCTGGCTTTACTGCTTAAGGGAGCTTCTTCACGTGTCTTTTATCTGATTGATTCAGTTTCATGGCCTGGAGGTAACTGCATAAACACGCTTCTCATTAAAGTCAAACAGAGATATTTATTTGAAAGCCCACTGACAGGACAGTTTTTATCAGTTCTTCAGGTAGACTGGCTAATGCTGCCATTTGTCTGTTGGGATGAGACAACCTGAAAATGTGGTTGTCTGTTAAAGTTTTTTATTGAACTTCTCTGGATCAGTAACTGTTGAACAGCCTTTTCTGGGTAATTCAATTCATTTCTTCGATATTGATTATATGAATGACTGCAGACGTGAATAAGTGACGACACACCGAGACTGACGTGTGGTACTCAAGGTTTGATAAGAATTAAGAGCCCCTTGACCTCTGAGGTCACCCTTTGGTCTTTCATCAGCTTTTCAACAGATATTTCAAGTTCCAAAAATTTAGAATCATAATCAACTGTAACTCTTTTTCTATGAATTGAGCTACTGAGTCACAATGTATTAAAACATTTGTCCTTGTTTATTTGTTGACACGATTCCAATACAATATTCAATTTGGTTTGATGGTCATTTTGACATGTAAGTATAATCTGACCATAATCTAATCCTATCATTGATTTATTGATTTGTTTCTGAATAATGCTTTGTCGAAAATACAACTATTTTACTACGACAGGTGTAATTTATGCTTATAAAGCGTAAAATTCACAAGAGATAGCATACACTGCTTTCTCCTCTCACTGGAACAGCAGGCTTGCAACACATGGAAAATAAAGAGGCTTCTCTGTGCCCGGGGACAGGTTAACTTTCAACATCTGTAGCTGGCCAGTGAACAATTTTCCTTGATATCATAGAGTACCTTTGCAGCAGTTTATCCAGCTCTCAGTGTCTGTCTTTGGGGTGAGTAGACAGTAAGGTCACTTTGGCTTTAACTCCAATCACAATGTGCTTTTTTGCTATGCAGCTAAACTGTAATACTGATTAAGCGCTGTCAGATATGATGGCAGGGTAGAGGACTCAGATGTAGAAAAAATAGAAAGCAAGAGTGTTAGTATCCATGTTAATGAAATAGTCTATCTATCTGTTAACTGAACCAAGCGAAAGACCAATTTGTACCCTGGAGAAAAAAAAATGGAGCAAAGCACAACTCGGAAGTTGCAGAAACACTGCGACAACACAAGTGGCAAACACAGTTCAACAGATAACCTGACAAGGACTTGAACCTGAGAGAATAAGAGTAAAAACTGCTTACAAAACACAAGAAAGGTGCGCACGTGTGGACAGGACTAAATAAGCCAAACTAAGGATATTTATGGAAAAAAAATCTATTCTTTGACATTTGATCTGTTCCATTGAGCTGGCTTAAACTGAAGCTCTGTGAACCCCCCCCAGTAAATCTTCCGTTTATTCTTCATCACCAGCAAAAGTCAGCTGAGACGCTTGGAACGCCTCCCATGTTTCCCCTCCTCTGTTCACCAAACATGCTTGACTTGATAAAGGCAGCAGCCCGATAAAGTTTTTAATATGTTACATTCTGTTAATACTGTCAGTGATTACTTTATCACCAACATGCGATAAATCACAGATAAACGGCGTAGTGCTTTAAAACGGGAGAGAACAATTTCTGATCACGCATGAGTCTGTGCTCGTATGCTCTTATCGGGGACTTCTCTGACTTGTCTGACAAGCAGTAATGTTAAAGGCTGATAGGTAACGTGCAGTTATATAAGTATCACATGCGCAGTCAACATCAATTACAGTCATATGACCTCAAATTCCACCCGATGTTCAGTCCAGGCTGGTGTGGACATGGTATCCGCAAATCCCGGCTGAGCCTAGATCAGGAGGACATCTCCACCTGTATCGATCGCTGTTATGCAAACTTGAGCTCTGCTCTCTAACACCGAGGCATCTTTGGCCCAAACAGCGTTTCGGTTATGATGGAAAATGGCGGCCAAGCCCAGACCTCCACAGACCTCTTCTCCCACTCGTTCTCTGTGCTCTCCTGCTTTGGAGTGACTCGATGCTTTTATGTGGAGTGACTAATGCTTGCTCAAAAGGGCCTCGGGTGCATCTCACAGTGTGTGCATGTGTGGGGGTATGTGCAAATTTCGTGTGCACGCGAACGCTGTACGCGAACCAATCAGCATGCCGGGGTTTGACTCGCTTACATGAAGATGAGTCATTTTCAGGGTCGGCAAAGACCAAGATCCCCCACACACACTTCATCCGGATCCATGCAAATAGTTTGATTTGTAATTGTGCATAGAGTTACTCTACACGAAATCACCATGGTGCCCATCCATGTGGACACAGGACACTAGGATGAGAGTTACAGTGGAAGAGGTTGGAGGTGAGGTTGATGAGGGCAGATTGCCACAAACAATAAAACCAACTGTGCCGTCCTCGTACCGAACAGTCGACTTGTATTACCGTGCCTGTGCCCAGTTATGATGAAGAGCACCGTGAGGAACAGTGGAAATTTTAAAACTGTGTCTGCCAGGCAGAAAATGGATGCTTGTAGAAAGATACACATGAAAGGATGAGGTCATGATATCTTCATGTCTCATGTCTCCTCCATTCAATCATAATATTTACGTATTGATGAGTGAACATAACCCTTTCACAGAATCCTTCTCATTAGTGAGGCAATTTTGCAGCAATGAAAGAACCAGTCCAAACAAACAAACCAGGGTAGAAGTTAGGGATGGCAAATTCCACAAATGGTTGGTATTTACATGTTTGCTCTTGTCGTTTGTGTGTTATTGGTTAGTCTTAAACTGTGGTATTGGAAAATTCTGGGTGAGGTGAACGGAGAAAGTCCGGATAAGCTTGGGTATTATTGTATAGCTCAATGCTTTCATTAGGACCAGAGGGACATCCTGCACATTAAAAGATTTTATTTGTTCTGACGATTGATTTTAGGCATTGACTCAGTGTGTTTAACTGATCTCAAATGCTGTCTTTCATCCAAATTGTGTTGAGCCTCAGGTCCTGTGGAGAGTTTCCCTACTCTTTATTCTAAGACATTAGGACTCCTGAGGATTTCTGGAAGCCACAGGGGCCATTTAAATCCCTCACAATAAGCTATTGTAAAATATTTTTCAATATCAGTATTTTATTTACAATGTATTTTATAAATTAAATGATGACAACTGGCAAGTAAGTTCAATCGCTTTTGATAAATGTTACAAATTTTTCCATTGCTATTTATTGTTAACACTGTAAATGCATCTGCATTTTCTTCATACTGAAGAGTTTCCACAAAATAAAACCAGTAGTTTTATTTATTGCTTAATAGAATTACCAAGCGAATGTACTCATTTATTTTACAAAACACATTTGGGATACTTGTACTGAGTTACTGGACTAGTGTTTTTTTCCTAATCTATTTTTTCTACATAAACTGAGAAACAGAGAGAAAAAAGCATTCATCTCCAGTTGAGAAATGGGTAGAAAGTTTGAAGGATTAACTGTTTCCTTCATGGGTTGAGCAGATTCTTTTTCCTTCAGGAAAATGAGCACCTGACTGGGGGGAGGGGTTCTCACACTCCATGACCTCAACCTTTAAGTACCGTAATAAAATACACATTATGTAATTGCAAAACTTTGAGGGATACAATTTTATTCTGAGATGGGTATTTTATCTCTTTTTTTGAAAAAAACAAAAACAAAAACAAAACTAGGAATGCTTTCATAGTATTAAAGTCAAGTTATAAATTCTTCACTGTTAATGGTCGTGCTGTACTTCACATTGGAGTATTTAAGCATCTTCCATTAAAATGTCTGAATATTTAATCCAACTGATTATTGACTTATATAAAGATTGACATAATTTAGCAATGCGAAATGACTTTATGATCACAAAATAACGGTTCAGGTTCCTTTCACTACATATTTACAATTTTGTGTTTGCGTGTATGAAGACCACTGGCAAGTGTAACATCAGGATGCGGAGGGTGACCTCTTTGGGCTCTGCAATTTCTCTTTCTCTTCAGCTGCAAGTTTGTTTATATTCCTTCCTGATTCAGCAAATATCTGTCGAATGTAAACTGGAGATATGATGAACCAAACCTCTTGACTGTTTTCCTCTGTGGCAAAACGCAGCCTCCCTCCCTCTCGCCCTCCGTCGCTCCCTGCCTCCCCCCTTTGATCACACACGCTTGCACACACACATCCCACTGGCTTCCACAGTTTCCTTTTGATTTCGTTTACTGCAGTGGGTCGGTTTTAATTTATTTATGCTGCTTTACCTCTCAATCAGATAATTTGTTATCATAACTTTCTGCCGCATGTCTCCCTTGGCTGATTCTATCCAATTGGCCCTGATTATTCTGTTCTTGGTGGTTTCTATTGGGGTGAGACCTGTGGTAAATTTTTTTCCTCTGTGTTTTATGTAAATGAATAACCTCTAAATTGCGGCATTCGCCAGTGGGGCAGGTTTCTGTTACATGTGTGACTGTGGGCCCAGAATCATGCTTTTCAATCAAATGTTTGTTATCTTTGGAGGATTTACACTTCAAATGTTGGGCCAAAATATGAACCACAGGGCTATAAATAATTGAAATAATAACTAACTGTAATTTCAGTTTGTTTGTTTACTTGGCTGTCCTCTCATGGATTTGATAACATTTAAGAATACAACAGGGCACCTATCCAAAACCGTATTTGGTTGTTGATTTTACAAATGAAATGGCATGTTATTTAAAACATGATGTGGAAATAATTCTCCCGGTGGAAAACTTACCACTTTTGGCTTCTCTCATACCTCTGAGGATGAAAAACATCTCTCTGTTTAAGGGACTTTGTCATTTAAGTTCCTTGGGCCAGGTCCACACTGCTATTTTGGAAGGCTTTCACTGACGTCTGTTGGATTATGCAAAGAAACCACAGCGTCCTCTCTCAGGATTTTTGTTTTACTTCTCAGGCAACTAACAGTAAATCCGTTCTCCCTCCAGCCAACTGCTGGTTTTATACAATCATGGTTTTCTGCCTCTTCGTTAGGCAGACTGTCAGTTGGCAGATTTAAGTTGCCACCTCAGCACTGATGGAAAATTCCATATATTTTTTAGAGTTAACAAATGGGTGATTTGTTGATTTTTCCTGCACCCACAGTAACACCTTGTGTGGGCCATGGAGCTTGTGCCTGGTCAATAGAAATGTATCATTATCAAGCATTAAACTGATAGGGAATTATTCCCAACACAGAGTACTTCTCTAATTAATAGTTTGTATTTATTTTGTGTCTATATGACTAAATAGGTGTTTTTTAATTCTCCTTTTTACAATTTCCATACGTATGATATGGTTTGCCTATTCTCATCATCTTCATCCATCACAAAAAGCAAAAATGCAATTGCCCTCATGCCCTTTAAGCCTTCCACTGACACAACATATATATATATATATATTTTGCAGACACAACAATGAGAAGCATTTAATCAGATTCATTTTACTCTTGATAAGGATTGGATTTTGACAATTGAAAAAGGACATTTCATGATAGTTGTGCCACCTTGTGAAAATGTATCCATCATTTTAGAGTCACTGATGTCAGTGTAAGTGAAAAGGTATTTTCGGAGGAGTGTGGCTCACATGTCAGACACCATACTTGTAATGCCACAATGTGAAATTGCCGATAGCGCCAGTAGCTGTATCAAGTTCTCTTGTTGTATCCACAATGCAGACCCAGTCAGAGAGTGTGCGTCTTCGTCAAAAGAATTGTCAATTGTTTCAATTCCACTGAATCCACTTTATTCATTTATTTATTTTTTTAGCAAGTAATTTACTGTAAGTTCAGCAGGAATCCTGATAACAGACAAACTAGTGGATGCCAGTTGAAAATGTAAGCTCATCAAGCAGGGATTTGGGATTAAGGCTGTGAATGAGTTTAAAGCGTCAATGACTGTGGAATGAAAGAGAAGGCTGGAAAACGGGTCAGTCACAAGAGTGTTCTTGTTAATGAAGAAAATTAACAGATACACCAGGAAACAAGTCTCCATAAATGGAAAAAAATGGGTTGGATAGAGGTTAATATTGAAATTAATTCTCATAAATATGTAACAGTTTTCCAAACAGCAGGACGTCACTGCACACTCAGACACACATGCAAGCAAGCAGTACACACTCACACAGACACTGACACACACACAAGCACATGTAGACATGAGCTGATTTTTAAATATAAACTTCCTTGAAGCATTGATTTTAATGACTATCTATCTAGAGATTTCAAGAATGCGTTTTGCAGTGTGTCAGCATGTGGGCAAAGCCATATTATTAGTTATCTCAGTGTTTGTCTCTGTGGGTTTCCTGTGAGCTAATTGGAACCCTCCCATGTCTCCCAGCTGAAAAAAGGACATGTTTGTGGTTAAAAATAGGTGCAGCATTTCCTGCAGAGCCAGCTACGGGATTTGTTATGAAAGACCCCACCTTGATTCCGCTCCATCTCAGTTGTGCGGTAAAAACACAACATCCCAGACGGCGATTCATGAAAAAGAATTTCTGAATAAACGGCAGCATGAAATTCTACATAGTAAGCTGTAAAAACAAAACAAAAAAAAAAACCAAGCTAAAAATGTTTGTTTTTTTCTCACATTTGATTAACAAAGACTTAAATAAATTCACCTAACTATGTATGACAGTATAGAAAATGTATAATACACACACACACACACATACACGCTAGCAATAATAAAAATAATATAAATTCATATAGCGGTTTAAATCAAAGTGGTGTACATATGAGACACATAAGTACACACACATATCTACTAAACTGTAAATATACAAACATAAGTGTATATGTATGTATTTGTGTGTGTATGTATATTATATGTGTATACATATAAATAGAGCCTTTTAATTCATAATTGTATTTATACATTTTTTACAGCTACACACACACACACACACACTCTCACACACACACACACACACACACACACACACACACACACACACACACACACAAACTTAAACTAAGCTCCTTTCTTTTTCTGGCTATTTTCAGTGTAGTAACGTATTACCTGAAACAATCTGAGAGCTCAGATATTTAGTTTCTCTAAAATTTTGCTCACAGAGCTGTGTATCTCAACGCCCGGGGGCATTACTTTTTCACAAGATAATCCATCTCATGCTCTGATGCAGAGAACGAAACTCTCCCACTATCCTTTGAACAGAAATTTAGATAATCCTTGTGATCCCTTGCCTTCTAATGTGGAAACGTCAATGAAGTTAATTCTTGCAGTCAGTGCACCTACTGTATTACTTATCAGATTTGGACCACTGAACTTTTTCTGTTTGCTGTCTGCTGGATTCTACTTCCTCTGCTTTTCCTCCCAGACTCCATTGACATTTTCTTAAAGAAACAGAAAAGCCCCGAATTATCTTGGATGTCTCACATGGAGATAACACCATGCAATGTAATACTATGACTCTGTAACATACTGATTTACACTGCGTAACATAAACAACACTTGTATATGGTTGCTGTTAAAACACCTCAACAATAGAACACATACATATCTGCTTCTCGTGAATTATTCAGTGGTTTTACTGCCTCTACTGTTTATTGTAAATTTAGCATAATGCCCTCAAAGTGCAATAACCATTATATTTGTAAAAAAAAAAACAACTTCTTTTTGTCTGAAAAGCTGATTTGATTTTTGCAGATTGAGTTGGTTCCGTACATATGGAAGAGTTATTTCTGGTTTTATAAATTTGCACTTTTGAGTATCTTCTTGATAGAAAAGGTTGGCCTTTTTTTAATCTTTCTGCCAAAGGTGGCTCCACACACACCAACAAACGACACTCCCCCTGTGTGTTAGATTTTATCAAGTGGCCCCATGTAATGTTGTGCCTGAGTTGCATCCCTATCCATTAGTGTTTGACAGCCCCCAGTCTCCAGCTCCAACTTTTGTGGGTTTGAGGGGGAATTTTTAGAGCCAAAGGTACAGTCCCGAGTGTGGTATTGATTGTATGGAGAATGAGCTACATCATCATGGGATGTTTGTGGCCATTTTTTTTTACCTCTGTCCTCAGTGGTTTTACTTTTAGCAAGTGCAGTTCCAGATAAGCAATAATAGTGGATGCGGAAACCAACCCCAGCGGGTTGAAACTCAAGAAGTTTCTTTGTTGAGTTAAAAAAACAAAGACTCGAAAAGTAGGATCAGGCATCATTGAACTGCTCATCTAAGCTTTTATCTGAAAACAAACTGAAAGGGAAAGAAGAGGGCCCACCAAGAGTAATTAATTATAAAACTGACAAAAACAATCAGATGAGAATTAGATTTATGTAAAAAGAACTATACTGAAACTGAACAGGGAACTGAAGTTTGTGCCAAACTAAGGGGAGGATAACACTGTGTTGATCTTATAATGCACACTGGCCTGAAGATTATGACAAAGGAACCTGTTAAAACACTGCATATAACATTTTTTGGCACACTGAGGTGTCAAACTTCTATTTAGTTGCATGAAACTTGGTGCATCTTTTTTTTTTAATCATCTTCTTACTGATGTTTTCAAGCATTTCAGTAATGTTTCAGGTAATGTTTAAAATGAACATACCTATGAAGTTGGGTGTCCAGCCCCAGGCTACCACACCAATACATATCAGCCAATTTTCCCCAGGATGGAGTTGAGAGCACCATAAGTCATAAGAAAGAAACCATTGTTTGGGACAAAAATGCAACAATCACCATGGCAACAATGACTAGAATTTCTGATAGAGGCTATTTGTCAATGGAAAACATTCCTCTAGTGTTTATATGTGTGTTCAGTAATTGTGAATTAAGAGGACTTACGAATGGATGCATGCACGCACACACGCACACACACACACACACACACACACACACACACACACACACACACACACACACACACACACACACACACACACACACACACACAAAAGAAACCAACTATGTGTGCGTGTGTGTGTGTGTGTGTGTGTTTGTGTTTTTGTGAACACTTCTTTATGTACTTTTTCCATGTCTCACCCCCAGATTGGAAAAGAAATTGTTGGAGCACAGATTTTCCAAACAGAGCACTGGCAAACGCCACAACTGGAGAAAAAAAAAATCATATGAGAGACTCTTATGTGACTCAGTTTGGCGGATATTTCTAAGTGAGATTCAACTCTGAAACAGCACTGATATCAGTAACAGTTTCGGGCCACGGCTGTCGTACTACATGGTGTTTTTAAGTGTCTCTCTGTAACAGCTGGGAAGCAGAGTTTAATCCACAGTGGGGGTCTGAATAATGCATCACACTGAATGTTACACCGTGTCTTTTTGAATGCAGTGTGTATCTTGCCCTCTCACTCTGCACTGTTTCTGCAGCTACTTGGCTGTGGCTGCCACATGATGATGGAGAGTGCGAAGGAGGAAAAATAACAGCTACTTCTGTACAGATACTTCTCTGTTCCTCTTCAATCCATTGAACTGTGACTTTTTCACAATGTACAGTATGTTGGTTTGCCTCTCCTAGACATAAGGAGCCTCCTCTTAACCCTCTATAGATTATGTTCTGCAGTGAATGGTGTCCTCAGAGTCAAATCTATTCATATAGGTGAAATGAAACACAAGCAGGGGACAAAATGTATCATTTTGCATCTCTTATGCATGTTTGTCTGACTGAAGAGATAATATTTTATGCACAGGAAACCATGGATTCACTGAAAAGCAGCACTTTTTCATCACCATTGTCACTACAAAAGCACCCAATTTTGTGAATTACCTAAAAGCCTCAAATATGGCGATCCTATCTGAGACTTTGATGATCAGTACAGTTATGCTTCTCTGCTGTCCAATGGGACAGCCGTATGAAGTAATGAATAAAACTTACTGCGTCTGTTTTCAACCCGTTATCAAATAAGCTTTTGACAGTGAGTGCTCAAGCCTGAAACAGCAGAGCTCCTTACTGAAGAAAAACCAAATCACCCAAAAGCTCCAAGAGGCACGCTTCAATATTTTAGTTATGATTAATTTGCATTTTTGAGATATGGCGTACCTACCTACAACCATCAACACTTTGCTCAGAATAGAATCCTCAGACTCTGACAAGTCTGTTTTAATTTCATTGCATTATATGACGATTTTATGAAAACTAACTAATGTGACTCTGCAGGTTGGGCACTGTCTTCAGAGGTAATACAATATTTGTTCTGGAACACACACCTCATTCGGAGTGAAAGGCAGAACATGCTGTGAACCGCAGAAGCTTATAATAACCAATGGTTGCACAAGTGGCTGTAATGTTTCATCAGGAAGTGCAGTTTTTTTTGTATCTCTACTGAAGGAGTGTCATAAATATCCCAACGCTCAAAGTGTCACAGAAGTGTTGCGTCACTTCTCACAGCATAAACAGCTTACTGAGATGCTTCCTCTGACTCTCTAATGATATGGGCCTCCAGGTTGACTCTTAATAAGTCACAAAGTTCAAAACACAGACCAATAGATCAAAAGATATTCTGGTTAACGCACCAACACCTTGGAAAGCAATCCAGCAACCACCAACAACATGGGAATGAGGATGTTTGCAAGATACTGTAAGTAAAACAATGGCAAACAAAAAAACAAAATACATATTATCGTATTGACTGGATCATATTTGGGGATCAAATCCTTCATGCTCGTCATTGTGAAGCCTCTAAAGAAAGGGAAATAAAATCATTTCTCACCCCGTTAAGAACATCTGGAAGAATGTTGAGGATGCCCTTGTAATTCCTGGACCCTCAATAATAATTGAAATGATGAGCTTTTTTTCATATCTTACATCAGTGAAGACGCTGTATTCATTATCCGCATTATCTGTTGCATCTTTATGAAGTTTTAAAGTAAAATTACAAAATGCATGAAATGAATGTGATGCATGGACTCTTGTTGTGGCTCCCTCATCACTGTGAGAGAGGAGCAAGTAAAGGTAGGAGTTCCACAACAGCTAGTTGTGGAAAACAGAGGGACAGATGTTAGAAGAAAGCTGTGTTTCTGAAGAGCCAAAGTTGGAAAATATGAGGCCGGCATATCCCGACATGTCAAGATGTTAAACTGAGAGTGCTTACATAAATATTGAGGGAGGTTTGGGGTGGGGGTTGATTCGTGCAAAATCCTGCATTTCAATTTGATATTTTGGCTTTCAGTGAATTTGATCATTTTATCAGCAGTACAGCAAAGTGACACAGGCAAACATTACACAGTATTCTTTCTTTCTTAGTGACTTCACCCTGTCAACATTGAAAGCATCCACATATCAAGATTTATCTTTATCTAAAAATTTGCTCTTGAAGGAGTCATTTTTTTCGTGCAGAATGAGATTTAATGACGACCTGGGAAGCCAGCCCATAAACATTAATCAAGCTTACCTTTCTACTGCAGTGATTAACCTCAAGGGTCTAATCAAGAAAAATTCAAGGGCAGAAAGAAATACCTTTTCAGTCACGCTCATCAAATATGTGGAGGTGTTTCATCCCACCGCTTTTACGTATTTCTCCACTGTCAATGGAATCCAAATGTTTCAATCAGCTGCTATGACCAAAAGCCAAGACATTCATCTTATTCTCATCTTATCCACACAATTCAGTTTTTACAAACAATGTCTGGCACACAGTTATCATTATGATCATCCCTGAACAGGTCCAGCTTTATGGCTGCAGATGTTGGAGTTGGTTATGAGTGAAGGCTGGAGCAAAATCAGCTGAGAATCACTCGTGGTGGATTTGAAAGTTCACTTTGCACATCAGATTATTCAGCTGAGCACAAAAACGTAATCCTTTTGGAGTAGGTACTGAATGTTTTAAGTGCTTACATTTCTAGAATGAAAAAATCCTTTGTGTTCATCTTGAATGAATCCTTTTTTTCACTTGGTCTATGGAATATATCTCTCATCCCTCCGGCAGTCACCTGGAAGCTACTCAGCTTAAATGTGCAAATGAAGATCTCGTAATTAGGTCATATCACTGTCAGCTCACCAACCAGTTCTTGCAAAAACAAAATTGTAGTTATTTATTTTCTAGATGATGGCGGTGGTAGAGAGCAAGTCATGAGACAGCAATATTGTATACTATTCAACATTAGGATTTCGATCTGCTGACAACAGATCTAGATTCATACAAATAATTCCATTTTCATTCTTATCAAACCGGTGGGTTTGTTGACACTAGGCCAGGAAAGAGAAACATTTTTAATATCATTAGATACATCTGTTGCTACCATCACCTTACATAGGGGTACCCTTTGTCAAAAACCTCTTTTCAAGTGTGGTATCAGAGTAGACTGTAATGGGTAGACGACCTCAAATGCTAATTTGTATAATCTATCTATTATGCACCTCTGCGTTATTCAGTGTTTCATCTTTCAATCACAATAGACCCAACCACAGACCCCCTACCCATTCCCCGCTGTTGTGCAGCAGCGCCACAATCCCAGACTATTATGTTTGCATGATGATTCTTGGTACTTTCCCATAATGATGATGCTGATAAAGCCTATGATCTTCTCAATGATTACTCTCTGATGGTCTCTCGCTTTCGCCTCTCTGTGCTTGAAAAGTCATCTTCTTCCTTGCAGGTTTTTAAAAAGATTACTTTCTAGTTACTGTTACTTCTGTAACTGAGAAATATTGTCAAATAAAAGAAATGCGTTCTACATATTGCTTTGGCTTTGGTAATTGAACCTAAGCCTACTGAGTCTATCGAGTGGAACGACTTATTGCAGGTTCAATTCCATGCAAGAGCAAAAGGGAATTGAAGGTCTTTACTTACAATATTATGCAATTCAGCCAATCGCATCATAAATAGGGCAAATAAAAGCGCTCTGATGGAGTGCTCAGCCAAGTGCATTCTCATTCCAGATCACTAAACACTTGTACTTTGTTACACTTCAATGTATAAATCACAATTATTAATATCAGAGGCTCAGAGCGACTAGCCGGGTGCGGTCAATGACATATGTATAACACTCGCAAAAATGAGTGCTTTAACCCAAACCTAAATCTTTCCCTTAATCGAACCAAACCCTATCTTCATGCTGCCCATATTATAAGTAATTCAAGTCTTTTCAAAAACGTTGTATTATTTGACTATTTTGCTCACAGTTCACTATTCTTAGTTGCTGCTGGAAATGACACGTGTAGCTAGATATGGGACAGACTCTTGTTGCGAAACAATTTGTAGAATTAAGAAAAAATAAATAAATAAGACTTTGTCCTCATGTCTGAATGTGAAATGAGCTGTTGGATGTGATTTTAGATTAGCTGTGGGAAGTTCATTGATTATTATGATTGCGAAATTGCATGGATTAATGACTTAACACCATCACCTGCCTTGGTAAAGTATCACACAGAGAGTCTTGAAGGGATGGAAATCAAATGGAATTTTTGAAACGTGAAAAGAAAAAAAAGGTCTACAATAAAGCAGTTCAAAGAGACTGAGGAGCCTCATCTCCCTCAAGTCCCGGTAAAAGAACAGCATATTCTCTCGGCACTGAAGGTTAAAAAAAAAATCAAAAAAACTTTTTTCTTCATGTAAGGATTACGTGACTGAAGCGAAACAGGTAATGTTTAAATCAGTGTAATGGAATTACTTAAGGATAATTGATTGCCCTCATTTTAAAGCATGGAGTAACATTTCCCTGAAGAGTATCCAAATCTAAATCTGGAAAAAGTACAGTCACAAATGGCCCAAAACCAGTCTAGATTGAAGTTGTTCTAGTCAGTCTCACAACACTGGTCAAGTTCTCAGGCCAACACACATTCATTTTGGCTGGTACAGTTTGTTACCCAAAGCAACTCACTATTATGAAGCAGATGGTGCCTTTATCATGCTGAGGTGTACTAAAAATTAAAACTCCTCTCATGAAAAAAGTCATTGGGGATCATGCAGGTTATCATTTAATTTATATATAAAGGACAATGAGAAGCCGTTTATTAAAAAAAAAAGTGAAACACTTCTCGGTTTGTGAACTTTTTCTTGATAGGGAAAACAATGATCATATATGCAGCGAAAATAAAGTGAATCTGTCTCAAGTTCATATGGAGAAGTTTACCTTTGGTTTCAACGCTCGAGATGGTCAGCATTCAGCGCTTCTACTTCATAGCTGAAGGTCCCTGGTTCGATTCCAACAGCAGTCCTCTCAGTGAGGAGTTTGCATGTTCTCCCCGTTTCTGCATTATCAAGTTTCCTTCCACAGTCCAAAAACATGCAGTAGGTCAATCGGAAACCCTAAATTGCCCAGACGTGTGTATGACTGTCTCTATATGTGGTAGTCCTTATATGACCTGTCCATTGACGAAGGATCCGTCTGGCCTCGCATCC
Organism: Fistularia tabacaria; assembly: GCA_901007705.1. Taxonomy (NCBI): domain Eukaryota; kingdom Metazoa; phylum Chordata; class Actinopteri; order Syngnathiformes; family Fistulariidae; genus Fistularia; species Fistularia tabacaria. The sequence continues at coordinate 279,725 of CAAKHD010002661.1, read as the reverse complement.
AGTGACAGCTCTGTGATCCTGAGTGCAGGATAAGCGGTATAGATGGTGAAGTGCTGATCAATTTCCCTAAAGTAGGGTCTTATTAAAATCCCCTGTTGTGAGTTGCAGATGTTTCTTGTCCTAATTTTACAGATAAATGCAGAGCTAAAGGGACAAAGCGACCGAACACTTAAGCCGTCTTCCTGCGCTATTGTAGAGTGTGTTTCCATATCTGGCAAATTTTCAGATTAATCTTCAATTACAGGTTAAATAAATCTAAAACTATTAGCAAGCAGGAAATACTACTTTTTTTTGTCAATCCTGTGCTGGGGGAAAATAGATTTGTTTGCGGTCTGAATGTCCATGTTTGCTGATTTAAAAAAAAAAGACATTATAAATTTGTCAGGAAAGGAAAAAGTTAGAAGTTATCTGGGCAAATAGCCAGCCTTTCTGAAAAAGATTTAAGAGAAGACTTTGAGTTTTTATTAGAAGTAACGTAAAGTGGCCATGTTCCTCTCAAGGGGTTTAAAAAAATCGGACTTTTGTGACTCAATTGGATTTCCAGGTTGCATTTTTCCTATTTTCCATTTGTAGCAAATGAAGAGATAGATTGAGAACCGTTTTATCTTAAGTCGACAGTTTGAAGTTCAGATTGTCTTTGCTCTGAGAGATTTCCCCAGGAGAGACGGTAAATAAAGATTTGTGAGTGAGGTGTGATTGGGGGCAGACAGGAGATACAGTTTGGAAAGTTATGGACGAATGAATTCTGCCGCTTGACAAGACACAATTTGTGGAGGCCCGTTGTGGAAAATCTCACTAGAACACAATGAAGAAAAGCTGAAGCACGATGGCAATTCTTCATGATTAAGAAATAAAACACGGCACTTATCCTCACTGTGATGAAATGCCAACTCAACATCTCAGTCAACAGAATGTACATCCACAAACAAATACAAAAAGCAAAAGAAAATGGATCCATAATCTGGCAATGCTGGATCTAAAATAGGTTTCTTCAATTTAGGTAAATGTCTTAATTACAGTTCTAGCCATGAATATTGTTATGAATACAGTAGCTGACTTGTTATGTACATTTTATGACTATCATATATATATAGGGCCATGGGTGCATTGAATCTAATGTAAATTATAAATGTCATTATGCACAAGGTATGGTCCATTATGGTTTGCAGTATTTCAAGCTGCCACCATGTCGCCATTATGGCTGACTTGTTTTCTCGCGCTTTTCATTGATATTTTCTTTTTTCATGTATTTTGCAATTTCTGTTGCACCATTGCACTCATTTGCAATTGCTTTGTACTGACACTGCACCCTTTCCACATTTTCCAAGTATTAACCTTTATTTGATTTTTTTTTTTGTGTATGAAAACCGATGAACTGAGATCCACTGCTGTGACCTGCAAGACAAACATGGTTTCACGAAGCCACCTTTCTTACATATGCCTAAAAATAGCCACGATGCAATCAGCTATTAAAATGAAACAAACTGAAGTCATAAGCTATACAGAATGTGAGCCTGAGCCTGTTCTCACTCAGATCAACAATTGTCTACAAAACAATGAACACACTCTGAATCAGGTTTTACATACAGAGTGTTGGTCACTGTAAATGTGGGCACACATGTGCCAGCCTGCTTTCCACTCCCACAGACAATTTAGATGCTTGAACAACTCCTCCATCTCTTCAACAAGCACATTTGGCAGTTTTAGCAGATACTGTAGGTTGGGACTGCTTCTGTGTTGCCGCTCTAGCAAGCTGTTGCTGGCAAACTCTTGCGTACGTCGACAACCTCCCCAGGCTGACAAAAAGGGGTTGGCGGGAATTGGATATGTGGACATGGCTAAAACCACACTTAGAGGGAGATTGGAGCTGACGTTTTTCAAGGTGCAGACAGTGGTGATGAAAACATGAGTAAGTTTGTAATGAATAAACAAAATATGCAGAATGACCTTTGTGTTGAACTCTGCTAACCTATGATTTATACGAACATTTCCTTCTCCATCTCTTACTACCATTGCTTCGTGCCTTGTTAGAAATTGCATATAGAAAGCTGCCCTACACTGAAGAAAAATTTCAACATTAAGAACTCTCAGAACTGCTTTGTGCATTAACACTTGAGGTATTTTTGGCTGAGAGAGGGTTGTGGTAGTAATTGAAATGCGTATTTCAAAAGGCATTATTCTCTGGCACAAAAAGAGAACTGCTGCTTCACAGTACTGTTTCCATTGAGCAGAGGCATTGGAGTTTGGCCCAGATTTTACCATACCATGCAAAGCTGAAAAATAAAATAAATCCGGAAATCATCAGGAAAGGAGGAACATGAAAAGGGGCCAGAAACCCCCCGTTCTGATAATTGGATCAGATTTCAATGGCTCACAAGCTTGCTCAGATGTGAAAAATGTCCACTTGTGATCACATCAATGTAGAGATTCATGTTAACACCAGGTTCAAACGGGGCCTGAGGAGAGCTGACACATCACCCATCATTTTAATCTAATTTATAAATTAGGGAATATATTGCCAGCAGGCACCATAGTGAAACACAACAGCCAGCAGGCCTTTACATTATCTGATCGGAGGTGTTACACCAAGTCATTGCTCATCCGTACATGCGAGAAATGCCTTTGGGGGTATGAGTTAAAGGCTTGTTTGGAGCTGATGCTGAGGGATTGTCAGGAATGAGCGCATTAGGACAGATTTAGTTTGAGTTAAAAGTTCACTGTTATTGTTTACTCAAATTATGAAGCTGTACTTGGTACACGGTCATCCCACTCAAAATCTGCTGATGCCAATGGGTCAGCTAAATATCTGAGAGGTGATAGAAAGGGATCAGTGGAACAATCGCCCAGCCGCAAAGAAATAACAGCGCATGTCACGTAAACTTGATATTAACTTCCTATTTTTCCGCCGACAAAGTGCATGCGTTATTTGAAAACAGATGAGGAACCCTTAAATGGTTTTGAATCATGCACTTAGACAAATGTAAACATTCCAGCAACAGTTATCTCGTTCCCATTCCCAGCCAGTCAACGTCAGCAGACAAAATGCGTTTCAAGAGAGAAAATACTTCTAAATTTGACGTTTTGGTCACTTAAACCCTCCATTCTTTTAGCAAATTGAGAGGGTGAATGATTAGATAAGAGCTGCTGTCTCAGGGAATCACTACCATCAACATTGAAACGTATAGATTGTTTGGCTGCTTGTATGGGAGTAATTGGATCTAACCTACTTTTCTGCATTTCTGCTGTTTTATTTTATGCTGTATGCACTGTACATTGGTTATGTAAGACTGAACCATGCATTGTAGCAGTGGAGACCTTCTCAGTCAGAGGATGAATGAAAGTATTCCATGTGCTTCTCATTCAGGAATTAACTTTCTTTGTTTCTCATGTACCTTGCAAATAGCACTTACCACCCCGAGACACAAGCACACAACACCTGGAGCTAGGATCGTCACAAAGTGACTGAAATATCTAGTAGGGCCAGTGTGAGAGGACAAGAAAACAGCCACTTGTTTCTGGACTCCATCATGGCTAAGTTTGGCAAAATCAGCTTAATCAGCTCAGCACACGTGCAAGTTTTCTCACTGAAAAACGCTGACAGAGAGCTGGGTGGCAGCACTGAAATGAGAACAGCGATTGTAATGTCCCAGGCGTACATTGTGTTGCATGTACTGCCGATCCTGGCCTGAATATTTATAGTCTAACGTGTGCTCATCTGATTTTGTGTGTGTGCGTGTGACTGGGAGAGCCAGCCTGGATCTGAGAGCCCTGCAGGGGTGTGAGGCAAGAAGCAGCAAGAGGCAGAAAATCCCTGCTGCCTTTGGATTAGTGTCAGGCACCGAGCTACGTGTGCACTCTCTCTGTCCCTGCACTTTATTTCTTTTTATTTTTCTGTCTTTCATCCATAGTCCCATGATTTAGAGGTGAATTCTATGAAAATGACCCGGGACCTTGGTGTATCTGTCAGTTGATATGAATCACTTGATCAGATTGGTAATTGTGGTAGAATCACAGTGATTTCTGGGACAACAGGGAAAGGGGTACATGTCATGCAAAGATGTTCATCCATTCAGTGATTGTGAGCGAGTAACATCGCCACATCATTATCTCTTTACCCAGTTCTGTCTGACGGCATTTATGACATTCCATGACGATGACAAGGTTTTATGGGCAATATGTTGTGGTGCAGGGAAAATTTCACAAATCAGTTGACATAAATTGGTCACGCAAACAAGAAATGTACCACTAATACAGTACAGGACACGGTAGAGAAGTGGTCTGTGTCCTGCAGAGAACAAACTTCAACAGCTTTGGCCAGAGGGCTGTATTCTGCTCGTAAGGTTAGCCACACTGGTCGAAATGCCAATGATGTCTAGCTATTATAGCTACATTTTTATAACATTTTGGCTGATTTAGACTCTTCTCATTTAAAACTGCTCTGTACAAGAAATGTAATAATAAAAATGATAATGATATGGAGACTGAAGATATTTGGTTTGAAGAATTCATTGAATGACTGATGCTATCTAAAAAATGTCTAACCTGTAAAAAAATGGAGAAAAAAAAACCCTTTGACCTGCTTCGTTCAGAACTAGCCCCGTGAGGCTTGGCCTCTGGTTTGTCTGGATTTTACGAACATTAGATCTCGAGTCAGCTTCTAATATTTCATTACAAGGTCACTTCTTGGATTAATCGGTGTCAACTCTTAATCAAGACATAAATACCCATTCAGAATCAAACTAGGTCTATTTTCAGTGTCAGTGAAATAAGTCTGAGGACCCATGACTTGTGATCCTTTGGTTGTTTACTTTTTAGCTAAGAACAGTTATGATCAAAGAAACAACGCCGAAGCGTCATCATATAACTGGGAAAGTGATTAAATTTCAGGGTTTGTGCTTTGCTGATGGTTGCCTGAGTGCTCCTGACATGGAGATCAGAAGCTTGTAATAAGAGTTTTAACAACACTCAGTGAAAATATTTTCAAGGGAGTTTAATAAGGACAATCTGTCAAAATTGTTCTCCACTGGTTGGAATAAAGTGATATGGTGCAAGCTGACAGTTGTTCTGTTTTGCACCAAGCTCAGTAACTTGTTGCATGCTGAACTGAAAGCAGAGCACAAATGACGCTGAAACCTCGAGCCAGAGGCCAAGCATGTCTCATTGCACCAGTAAGTCCTGCAGGAAAGCTCTGATCCTTGCTCACAACTTGTGTATTTTTTGGATGGTTTCTTGGTGTCTGCTGCCGGCGTTCTTTTCTTTACTCGGCACTGTGCATTACGCTGCCAAATGAATGCATCGGAAACACAGGCCCGTACATCTTTTACGTGGATTTGCAGATTTTTCTAACCACTTATGAATCACGCTTGTCTCTAAAAAAAGGTTGTTTTAAGACTGCAACCTTGTGATTTGTTTTTAGATTTGTGATTTGTTTTTACTACGGTTACTGCGGCTGCGCTATGAGCCTAAAAGATGTAACTCATATACCCAGATATTCTGAAGTATATCTTTGTAATTCCACATTTTTATATCACTGCATACAACAGAATTGTGACCTAGGAGTTTTAATGTGAACCATTAAAAAAGGAAGACTTTCGGCGCCACGCGGATTTACTTAGATTTAGCACTTGTGCCAATATTTGTCTTCTGTTGCTGAACTGTGAGTCAAGACATCCGCACACATTTTAGATTATTTGAGTAAATGCTGTCAACCCTTAATTAATTACTGGCCAAATTGGGCTCAAGCCAAAAGCCCTCCAACTGTGACCTTATACGGTCATTTTTTAATGAATACAAATCTATTTACTGATCTTGCCCTCGACCAAAGGGGAATTAGCTTAAATGTCACTATAAGTGCTTGTTAAAGCCCCTAAAAGAAATCACTTTTAACAACAACAATTAGAATTATTTGAAATGTAATATATTTTTCATATTACAATGCCGTGCCAAGAATCTTTCAGATTTTTTACTTTAATGTCCTGGGTTATTTTGTGTAGCATCAACCTAATTCCTTGCTCTTCTTCTACATTTCAGTTTCTCTTTTCTCTCAGATTTTTTTTGCCACTGCCCACTGTAATTCTTCCTTAATAGTTGGCAATACATTACTAATTCATACATAGATATAAGTATAACTGAATGATAATGCACTTTGTCCTCGCACAGACATTGGTGCTTCGTATTGCAGTATGGTAAATTATGTGCTGCAAGTCACCATTATTCATGGAAAGTTGACATATTAAATTTGAATTAATCATAAATTCTTCCTCATATTACTATATAACAAATTACCTTCAGAGACTTGTGAAGTTTTTAATAGTCATAAACGTTGATCTGGGTTTTTCCTAGCAGCACGATGTTTCTGGCTTATATTGAATATATTACTTACTTTACGGGGTCTTTTAAAACCATGAGAGCCATACATAATTGTGTGAATGGCATCATAAAGCATCGACATAACAGGGTAACAGATTTAAAGACAAAGACATACCTTGATTACACTCACTTCCTGAAGATCTCCAGTCTCTCTAAGATTCCATAGTGCTGGGAGAAAAAGTTTGTCTTTCAGTGGAAATAGTTTTGGGAGTCTTTATTTGGCACATGCTCAGAGCAGAGGGTTAGATGGTGCAAAATTTAAACATTAGAGGTGTGTAGGGTGTGTGAAATGTTACAGATTTTGTTGCAGTCTGTTTTGCTGCAGCATGTGAGTTCACTTTGCAGGAGGTGCACATCAAGCTCATTTATAAATCAATCTGAGGCTCTGAGAGCAGAGGTCAGTGTATGCAATGTACTGTGATGATACTTAATTTGTCATTACCTCTGTGATTGAAGTCAACATGTCTGTTATATGCTACATACCACACGTCTGCAAGGAAATGTTGAAAAAGTGGAAATCTTATTCATGCGCATTTTCCAGTGTTCCATTATTTATCCCAAAAAGTGAGCAATATGTATATTGTGAAATAATCCCTCTGCATGTTTGTTGATGTCTAAGCTGCAGTATATATCGCCCCAGCCTGCAGGTTCTGTGATGGCCAGTCTAACAAGGCTGGTCCCTGCAAGCTCCAGAGTGATTTTAAAGCCAATCCCAGTGAAAGATGGGCTACTGGGCTCAGAGGTTGTCACCTGAAAACTTTTCATTGAGCTGAACAGGTTTAACACAGTGCTATTGGCTTTGTCTTAAGCTGGCAGGGTCAGAGAATGGCGGGCTGTTGGCTGAATTGATGCTTGGGCACAGAAAGTAAAAGCACCTCGGCCTGCGCACAATTGGTGGGTCAGACACATCATCGCTTATGTGATTGTAATGCAGTCCAAGAGAAGCAGTTGAAATTAATGAAAAATGAGGGGATTGTTCTGGAAGTGTAGCCTCTCAAGTGATCAGTCACTGGTGCTTCCCAGGAGCCCACTGTTCAGCTACCAGATAGTCAAGCACAGGTGCTACTTTTGGGAGTCCGTCATCAAATGTCACAGGATCCCTGATGAAAATGTAACTGTTAATTTTCTACGGCTGGGTTTATTGCTGAGACTGTAATGAGAAGCAGCTGTCTCCTAGATTGGGACGAGCTGCTCATCATGTGAGATTACTGTGTCTCATAGGAAAAAAACGTGTGTGGCGGTGATGATCCAAAATTAACTGTCGAAGAGTGACAGTATGAGCTTAGTCGGGATCATGCTAAAGTGGAGATGAATGCAATTCGCCATTGATTCAAGTTAGATTGATCTGACATTTGAAACATTTAGATTATAGACATTAAAAACAATAGAATTAAAGAAGAATCTGAAACTGGTAAACCTTCAAACTGTGACGTAGAACACATTATCTTTGGCTATATGAAGAAGTGAAATGTTTTTAAGCAAAAAAAAATGTGAAAAATATGTTTTTAATGTGCAGAAAATATCATTCACTGTCACAAACATGATTGAAACATTTTTTTTAACTAAAGAACAAGCTTCGTCTAGATTTATTCAGTGAAATGATATATCACTTGGTATTAAAGAAATACTATGAATGTCATAGTTGCATCAAAATGGAATAAGATGGAAAGCAAATTGAAAAACCAATTATCACAAAAAGTGCAACAGGCTAAATTTGTTAAATTGCCACGACGAGAAGATTTCGACAAGAATTCACCTTGATCTGGATGACTGAGAACCTCCACAGATACTTTATCACTGAATTTTGCAGTAGTTTGGTTAAAAAATGTTGTGAGATGTATTTCATCTTTAACTTAACACTTTTTCTTCTTTCAACAGATTAGAAGGAGAAACAAATACATTTCAAAGACCAGATGACTGATGAGCAGATTGCAACTTATAGTCATTACGGGTTCAGATTTTCATCTAATATGAATATCTGAAAATAAGGACTCAACCTCAGTTGGCGCAACTGAAGTGTAGACATTAAATTCTTGAAGAGACGGGTAAAATTTTTCATTTGTTAAGCTGGACTTAAAAACTGGATTTGACGGTGGAATAATGCAATTGTTAAATGGAATTAAAGCTAATATCAATTGTGAGAAATGGTTTCAAGGTTACTCAGAACCGTGAGGTGTCTTGAAAAAACATGAAACGGGAGCCAAAAAGAAAAAGCATGGACTGCATTAATGGAGCATTAATGTGATGTATATTGGAGTTGAAAACTGTAAAGGAATCCCTTGATGTAAAGTCCACAACAGAACTGATCTAATTAGCCAATGATAAACTATCTGGCAAACTATTCGTTAACTTTAGTAGGCATTTCTTCGGCTGGTGGAGCAATCAGGCCCCATTTCATGCTAAGTGATGTGTCGAACACAACATATTGCTCATTTTAATTATTCGGCTTCTCATTTGGGATAAATACCATTTGTTTGAATGATATCAGCTTATAACCTTATCATCTTTTAAGGTCTCCATATTGTTTTGTGTGAAAAGGGTTGCAAAAGTCCAGTGGAGATCAGGGTGGGGGTCAGCTGTTTGGCTGCAGCAGAGGGGGATGTTGTCCAGTATGGCACAGTTTCCCTGCAGCTCTATGTGCGTCCCTCTTCAAACTGCTTGCACGCAGGCACGCGCGCACACACTTTAGAAGGCACATTGACATTGCAGCATTAAATAAGTAAAGGGTCAACCACACTTCATAACACATGCTTTCCCTGAAATCCCCTTAACTCTACCTTAATTTCTCTTGAGAGAATATGAATGCATGAACGCCATGGCATGTAAACTGACCAGGTTATACCTGGGAGACACAATCCTTGAAATGTAAACAAGTGCAGACTATGAATTAGATAAAAGCACTCAGCTTGTTTGCTGTAATTGTCTTGTTCCTGCTGCAGCTATGATTGCATGCAAAATGCCTAAAACTCCTCGGAGACTGTGTGGAAATCCTCAGATTATTGAGGTGGAGAATTATACAACAGCTGCTCTGGTTAAAGAGGCTGCTTGTATCTAATAGTCTGCATCTTAATAAGCACAAATAGCAAAGACACAGAGTGGTAATTTTGTGAAATGTTTCACGCTACGGGTGGGTAAACCAAATAACATAAACACCTCATGATGACTGAAATGCAGTGAAATAAAAATTGCAGACACAGATACAGAGGTCTGACTGGGAATTAGCATCTGTGCTCTTTGTGCAACGTGTTGCTGCAGGTTGGTTGCAAATGTTTCTTTGTTGTAAAGTTCGTCTATTTTTGTGTTTTGACCTTTGGGTGTTTTGGCCTCTTTAGAACTTTTAGCCTGTTTTGCCTTTCCAGAGGCCGTCTGTCTCATGCTAGAAAGGCCTGGAATTTTGCAACAGAATATTATTAACCCTTGATGGCACCGATCACTGTTTTAATTGGAAGTTGAGGTCCTTTTAACAGTAAACTGATCATGTAGGTTAGGACTATAACATCGCGTTTCATTGCAGTCCTGGAAATCATTCGGGAAAATCGGAAAAAAATGTTTGAAAATACAACTTCAATAAAGCACAGTGAAGTCAATATAAATCAAGCATGAAATACTGAATTTTTAATCGAGTCTTAAAACGAAAAGCGTCTCGTTTGTTCCCCTCTTCCTGGTAGGTCATTCCAGTTATTAAGAAATCAGTCTGAATACTTCCTTCAGTGTGAACATCATATGACAAGTGGGACAAACAGGGAACATTTTCTTCCTTCCACATGAATTTCTACTACTTTATACAGAGCAGAATGGAAGCGTTTATGAAAAGCTACGGTATATTGAATAAAAATTCTATTGAATGTTGTTTGGCAATTTGTGGTGTTAAGAATACTGATGGCACTGGGGATAAGGGATGTCTGAAATACATTTTTAGTTGCCAATCTAAAGCGCCTCTTGAGGTTTAGATGATCAAACTGTCAAAAAGGAGCCTTGCTTGTCTTCTTTTTCTCCCTTTGAATCAAGGGTTTCTGGAGTTTGTCAACTATTAAGAGATCACTGCACTATTTAACTGCAGCTGGATGAAGTGCTGTTTTCATGGTCCTGTTGTCATACGTTTTATTTGTTGTTATCCATTGCATCCCTACAATATTGCACCACTGCCATTTTTTTAAATCAGAGAAGCATTTATTCTTGATGTTTTGGATTGTAATGTCCTAATTGATTGATGCTCTGCGTTGTTATATTGCCTCAGAAACATTTGAAGTACATGTGCAGTAATTTGAGACAGGTCCCCTTGTTAGAGCTGCAAGCAAAAGAACCTGATGACTATCTGACATGTGACCTTTCGGCCAAACCTCTGAGCAGGAAAGAGCAACATGTGTGGTATCAGTTTTGCCATTTGGCGAACAAAACTGTAATGCTTTCTTAAGAATGTTGATAGATTTGCATCCGTTTCCTGTTTTCTCTTGCAGCTCTGCCAGTTACAGGGAGCGGGAGTAGCCCTACATCTCTGGAAATTGCAGAGGACAAGCAAAACATTGTAACCGGTCATCTTGGGTAAAAATGGACAAGGAAAAGCACCAACAACTGGACAGGATTCAGAGAAGAGACTGAATACTCCTGTAGGACTTCAGTAAACAAACCCTTGAGGGTTGGACTGGCAGATGAGTAAGTTGTGGCCCAAAATGATTGCCTTAATTACTACACATAAGCAGATGTATGAAGAGATGATACTAAGAGACTTATAAAAGTTCAAAGTTGTTTTCTTTACATGTGAAGAAGTGTCTTGTACGGAGCAGATGTGAATATTTTAATATTATAGAGAGTAAAATCTGGTGGTAATGTCGACATAATGTTTTAGTTGAGTCGACTTAGTAGGCGTCATCGGTTACTTAATGGTGAGTTTGCTCTCTGCTCACATGCAGTGGGCAGGATGACTTGATCTATTTTTTATCTGTTTCGTATTGTCAACCAAACAAGGCTGACCTGAGTGGTTCACTCAAATGCTGGCAACAAACTCTCTCAATTCACATTGTGTCACAACACATGAAAATCCACATACAAGGAGTGCGTCGGGGGCCAGGTGAGAAATTAACACGGTAAATATTGACTGATATCCATCAGCAGGACATCCTCTCACATTAAAATCCACTCACACTAAAGCAAAGATGTCAGGCACATTAAACACAATCATAAATATCTGCCACAGAAAACATCCATTGCCTGAGATTCATCATCGTAAAAATGAAATAACGTAGGTTGTTTTCTCAGATGCAAATTTAGAGCTGACCAGCTGCTTTGTTGATATGTTTTCACTCTGAATTTAAGTGTATGCAAAGTAACATGGACGTGTGTTCTATATTTTTTTAAACCTAGCCTTGATAAATACATAACCAAAGGTGAAACCCTGAGTTTATTGTATGTTGTGGACTTCTGGAAAAAATGTTGTGATATAGATGCACACTGAATAGGAAACAATGTAAATAGCAGACGTTTATACTTGTGTGTCCTACGATGTGATGCAGATAGACACTTTTTACTTTATTTGACTGTTACGACCATCACCCATACTCACACGTGTTTGTTTGGTCCTCCTCTGATATGATCCTCATATTGTCGTGAATGCTGCTCCTCCATTCTCATGTTTTCGTCAATTAACTTATTTATTTTTATACAGCGTTCAAAAAATCACCCATTTCTCTGTTTTTCATAAGAAATCATGAGATCGCTAACGTTTTTGTGCCGCTTCGGTAGTGATGCATTGGATTTTCTTACCTCTCCCAGATCTGCAATGTTTCCCGTGAATGAATAAAGTTTGAAAAGTCCACTGACATGCCACTTTTTTTCAGAAATCAAATAGATTTTTCGTGATCTATTTTGAAAATGCATCATTTTGTTCCAAATCTGGTACTTAGGAAGCTTGAATTTAGAGCCCTCGATCAATGTGTCTTTTTTTTTATTTTTGTCTCCCTATGAAAATCCAAAGTCACTCTTGTGCTTGTTTTTCCGAGAATTTGTATCTGTACTTACCTCAATAATGTTATCCCTCAGAAGAGCTGTTTGCTGAATGTTGAAATATTTCATTCGTGTCTGAAAAATGTGTAACCACCAGATAGCCACAATAGATAAATTATTGATGTCAGTAGTTTACCTTCCAAGTCTTTTTGAGGAGGATGTTTTTATTAGGCAGGACGTTTTTACCAGATTAAACTCCTGCAGAGTTTAGGGATTCAACTGTCAAATCTACAAAGTTACTTGTTGGAAAAGATAAATGGCAATGAAAAGAGCAGAAGAAAAAAAAGTGTAATTGAAAAGGAAAATGAAAGGACTGGATGATATCGGGTATCAGTTGTATTGTCGTCGCTCTTCATTTGATAAAATCCAGATGATTTTGGGAGAAAATATTTGTCATTCTCTGGAGAACTACAAAAAGGACTAAAAATGGTAAGGATAATGAACACATAACAAAGCAAAAGCAGTGGAAACACATTATACAGATACTCGCTCAACAACGCTAAAAGCTTCATCCTAAAAGTACCACCTACGAGAAATGATGATTATAAAACAACTATAGATGTAATAACACACGAGATAAACTTTTCCAAAAGTGTCAGCCCACAGTTTATCAATCAAACCATTCAGCCAAGAAATCATCACACGAACTCCTGAGAAACAACAACCTAGTTTTTGAGATGCTCAATTTTTTTCCCAGTTGCTATATACTGGCCACAGTCAGGTGTGTCCTGGATTGTTTCTAACGTATTACTGTACATTAGATTTAAACCAAAAAAAGGAAAAAAAAACAACTTGTTGGTCAATGTAACACTTTGGTGGTTGTATTTCTGGACAGGGTATAGAGGGAGGAAATTGTGAAAAATCTGGATGCAATGTTCAGTTCAGTTCTACTAAATTTAACAAAGATCTTGAAAATAGAACATGTTTTGGGACACCTTTTACTGATGATTCACCCCTTTTCGTTATAAACTAGTGAAAACACAGACAGGTTTATTTATCTCCACTCGACAAAGCTACCTCATCTAACAAGAAAGCAGGTAGTTTAACATTCTGTGCAATTGACAGTTCTTTAGACGTTGCATTTAGTGAAAGATACTGGATATCAGTTGGGAAATATCAAAGTAATGCTAATGTAGTCATAGGTGAGATTGGATTCTTGAAGCACAAGCTGTTCAGAACCCGAGAGACACAAAAACCCAAAGGACCCAGACCTTTCCAGTGTGACCCAGACCTTTCCTTCCTATTGGAAGGCTGCATAAGAAAAAAAAAGAAGAAAAAAAACGAAAAACTGGCAATAATGTGGAGATTGATCTGTGTTTAGCCACACCTTGTGAGTATCACGCAGTAGACTGCTGAAGCTCAAAAGTTAAATGTCCACAGGTTAACAGGGCACAGAATCCAATTGATCCAACTACAGCCAACAAATGAGCAGCAAATGAGCCTGAAAGAAATCTGTTTAACTGGACCTTCCACAAGCCATTGGCTCGATGTATTAATTAAAATGTATCCGGTTTGAGGCTGCAATTATTTCAGCCCTCTCTGACACCGAGCCCTTGCTTACAGCAGCTCTCATTGACTGATCAGAGAACCACAACCTGAGGATAGATTTTCAAGAGGTTTTGAAGATTCACGTATTAATTAGGAAGGTTATAATTATCACTGAGATTTGCCCACGGAAATTGATCATATCTTAAGTGGAAAATGGAGGAAAAAGAGTGTCTTCTGACTGAAACATATTAATTTGTTCTTTTTTTGTACTGGTAGTCATGGATATAGATTTTAAAATGACACAACGTTTAACTGTGGTGATGCTTTGTGATTAGATCCTTAAAAAACTGTGAAAAGGTAATTGTAATGGTGATCTGACTTTTGTGGGGTCTGCAAAATGATTTACACAAAGGCTGAAGGTGCAAGGATAAATAGAATTAATTAATTAATCTTTATAATGCTGTTGACTTTGCCATTTTCTATAAATACATTAAGAAAGTGAAAAAACACCTCTCGTACTAAATCAAAAGTTCACTATCCTACTTTTTAGCAGACAAAACAGAGTTGGTCTGTTTTCAGGCAGGAACCCATAAGGTAAACACTAGCTTATTATGAATAATGTGTTGTTTGGGTAAAAAGTAGTGGTGGTTGGTGATGTACCCTGGTGGGGAAATTAGGTAACACTCAGAATGTGGTGAGAGGAGAAAATTATAATTATAATCACCTCAAAGCTGAAAAACTGACTGCGACGACATTCACAGTATTTCAAAGGTGTTGCAGCCGCCAGCCAGAGGAGAAAAAGGAGATTTACCCAGCACTTTTATTCTTTGTTTAAGCATGAGGTAGAGAAGAAATATCAGATTTTATAAAGAGAGTGAAGTTACTCTAAAGGAAATGCAGGCTAAGTAATGATTTTGCATTCAAAAAGGCTACTTTGGTGTTAATGCGTGGTTTCAGGCCGAAACAACTAAGAGATGACTGTTCAGAGAAAAGCGGCTACAGTTAGATTTTAAATTACTTTCCCCATTAATGACAACAGATTTCTCTCAAGGACAAAGCCTCTAAATAGAAATTAAACACAATGTAAACATAGCCCTCAACAGAGTAAGTGATGTATTAATCTGCTGGAGGTTTTATAACAGTTCGATAATAGACACTATGCCACAATCACTATTAATGGGATGTTGCACTCAGCACCATTTAACTTCTGATTTACTGCTCTAGCAGAGAGTAGTCACTTTTGAGAATAGTTCGGGACAAATAATACAAAGACCAATCACCCAACGTGAAAAGTGCATTCCAGAAATGTCTTCATGATCAATCCTTAGTGCAGGTGCTTCAGTGCCAATCTTTATGCTTTAGTGGGTAGTCTTATCATAGCAACCAAAGAATGACATTGTCCAGCAGACTCTCATGTGCTCGCACCAGGATGTATCTAACAGATATAGTATATCAAGTCCAGCTACTTTACTCCTCTGCATCATGTGCTCTGGTCAGTCTGATGCGGCTCCTGTTAAAAATTGAAAGGCCGTTTTAAGAAAGGGCTCCAGCAAAAATCCCAACAAATGTGTTCTTCAGACATTTTTTTCCAATTCTGTTATTTTATCAAATAGTTTTTCCTTCCTGTAATAGACAGACTATATGGATCCAAACTTGTGAAGATAACTGGTCAGGGTAAGGGTGGGAGGGATTCTATTGAACCAAGTGACATGAAACTGTGAAGGTTTTTAAAGTGTTTTCTTTCTTTTCTTTAAATTTCATTTTCACCAAAGTGCTTTCGTTGCCAGGTTGTAGATGTTGGAATTTACAACCGTGACTGGTCCTGATGAAATAATACAAAACAAAACATTTGAACAAATTGCGTATATCATGTTAAATAAAGAAAAATGATCAAATAAGTGATTCAAGAAAATCTTGGCAAACAGAGCGCACTGCCTCTCAGTGCTATGAAGTCCTGGTGGCAATAGAAAAAAAAAGGCATCAAAACAACACCATATAACAGTCAAGCGGCGCATCGCCCACTCACTGGCCATATAAGTCAAAAACTATGATGCGACATACATTATCTCTTGGACAGTGGCGGCCATTCAGTTATCAAGTTGTCTTATAGGCTCAGGAAATTTAGTTTCCTAATATCATTTAAAGCAAGTTCAGAAATATTTAACCCTTTGGCACACAACCATTCGTTTCATTTGTTTATGTACTTATTTCATTATTTCGTTTTTTATTGATGCGAAAACAGTAGGACTTAAATAGGACTTAAATATTGCAAATGGATAGGTTAAAACAAATGTTCTACAGATTCTCCAAACTAAACTGTAACCAGAGCTTCACTTCTTATTGGATCAAAGAATTTCTTTTTGCAGAGTTACATTTCCAGTGTAACAGTGTAGAAGACTAAGCCTGATATCTTCATAATGCACCCAGGCAGCACAGCTGACGTTTCCTACAGCTCGGTTTGATATTACGCACCGTAGACACACTCATCCATAAAAACCAATGCATTAGTGCGAGGGAATATAGTGTGCTTTAACCTCCATGGCAACAGATAACACCAGGAAACTCCTTTATGTCTTAATCACCTTATAAATGTGGCATATGAGGTGCAGCATATGCAAATTTCTGAAAAAGTATCAGTCCTCTTTCCTGCAAATACAATAACTATAGCGTTTGCCTGGCTTTGGCTCAGTTTTGGAAAAAGTAGAAATTCTCACGCCAACAGCAAAGTTTCTATAAGTCACATAAACAAAGAATAACGCACTCGTTCTAAGCTGGTGTTTTGATTTGGGTACGATTTGAACCAATTGGATTGTTTAACATCTTTATGATTTGGGTTGGTTAATGGGTCGATTCAACAACGCTGCGTTAATTTACTACAGGTTATCACCATGGTCATGATTTCATGAGAAACCAGAGTCTAATGTAATGTTGTGCTTAGCCTTAAATCAAACTTGTACTTTTGTCTCTCAAATAACACAAGAGATGTTTTATAAGTTGCCCAATCAACCCTGAACAGGAAAAAGGTTGGTTTGATTGCAATATATATATTTTTTTTCCTCATTGCCTATGAGTGTATCACTAGAAAACACTTCCCTCCTGTTTCTCAGGATATGATAACCACCCCTCTCTTTTGTACTTACAAACAAGACAACCGTCAGTGCTGTAATATTCCTTTTTAGCCACCATAGATACATTGGAGAGTCTAAACGTTTGTGTTAGGGCTCATAACATCTGCCAGAGGTTCACAAAGTTCTGTTCATTTTATCATCCTCTCCACAAATTCAGGGATATCACGGTGGGTTTCACTTTGTTGCATGGTTTACATTTAGCCTCTCTACCAAGATATTTGTCACATCCCTGTTTTTTTCATTTCTAACATCTTTCGATGTAATCATTTTTGGTTTGGGTCTGGATGCATTGGAAAACATGGTACAACCTGTAGAAATGCCTACGACCAGCGGTTAGAGTGAGTGCACATTTCTTGGTAAAAAAAAAAAATGAAAGCGAGAGCGTCTCTTCCATAGCGCTCTTGAGCTATGGCTTATTCATCAAGCCATGGTTCCAACCTTGACCCAATGGTCAGTTTACGATATATCCCTCTGCAAACCGATGTGATCCAATAACAACACTGCTTTTAACCCAGCCTTTAAAAATATGATAATGTTGTTTTCCACTGACACCATCTAAAAGCTCTTCATTCAACTTTGAAGGCTGCAGTTTGCCATTGTGTACTGGACTACATTGAAGCAAGGGGTTTGCACGTCATTTGACGAAGGCACTCCTGTACAACACTGGCACCGACTCTGGCCTAGGGGAGAAAGATGAAGTACATTTTTAACACCATTCCTACAACATTTTAATGTTTCATAATCATGGGATCCAGGGCTTTTGGATATTATTACACTGACCCTAATGAGGTAGGCAGTGACTCGGATGGTACTTGTTACATGAAATGTGATGCAATGATTCACGTTACTTATGTTAATCGAAAAAAAAAAACCGCAAAGCACCAAAGCCTGCAACAAACAAATATAATTTAAATTGCATTGACAATTCATGAAGCAAAACATACATGTTCTCGTGCATACAGCATGTGCTTTCAGGTGCTGATTATATTTTTTTTCGTCATTTGCATGTGTTGTCTTTAATTGTAGTGCATGGGGGGCCAGATTTGCATTTAAACCCTTCTTCTATTCAACAGCTTTTCAAAACACACTGACTCTTCATAAAAAGGCACACACTTTTACCTTCAACAAACGACCATTCAATGAACAACTCTCACTAAAGACCAGAAGTACCGAAACATAGAGGTGATGTGAAAAGTCCATGGATTTATCAATTTAAGCAACAAACTGTTTTTATCTAATCTAAGAAACTCATTGGATGACACTTTTTTTGTTATTTATGTATTTGTTTCATTGTTACAGGGCTATATGCCATGAGTGCTTGATGAGAGAGGGTCGCTGGGTGTAAAAAGTTCCATCAGAAAACAAAATAAAGCGT
The DNA here is from genome assembly GCA_901007705.1 of Fistularia tabacaria. Lineage (NCBI taxonomy): Eukaryota > Metazoa > Chordata > Actinopteri > Syngnathiformes > Fistulariidae > Fistularia > Fistularia tabacaria. The sequence continues at coordinate 261,365 of CAAKHD010002661.1, read as the reverse complement.
GAAATTCTTGTGGTGAGATATAAATTAGACACATTAATAGTCAGAGAATTACAGAGTGTCTATGCAAGCTGGTGCAGTTTGGTCAGCAAGGGAAATGGTAACATTGATTATAATCCACTAGATCTACACTCAGTTTGTTTCTCACATTCACTGAATGTGCAGAGATACATGATACCTTGATGCCATTATTAGTGATGTGTTTTTTGGTATTTGGTTTTCTTTTGTGTTTTTCAGACAGCATATACGTTGTTTACATTGAAAGTTCTCATTTCACAATGATTTTTTCCACTTGTGACAATGGAAGGTGATCATTGTCATTTAAAAAAAAGGGTGGGGGGGGGGTGACTGACAGTCAATTGACGACCATGTAAAATATTTCTACCGTCCAGGTGTTAAAATATGTCCATGTGAGTTTTGGCCAGTCTTGCTTTTATTCTGCATGATGCTTTGTTTTTAAAATAATGCATCCTAAATCAAGGTATGTTTGTATTCTTTTCACGAAGAAGCTCCTGTCATTCACTCTCTTTCTCTCTCTGTATCTTTGGACCTCATCACTTCTGTCCCTAACTCTCCTTTGTTTTGTTTTCTTCTTCTGTTCATTTTATTTAATTTATTTTTTGGTAAATCCTTTCAACTCTAGATTTTCTACATTCATATCATTTTGTAGACAGCAATATGAGATGTGATTGAAAATGGAATATGTGCAATGTTGATCAAAGAAAAAATATAATATATTCAATAAAAATGCAGAAAACAAGTTTTTTGGAGATGTGTTTTTTTTCCCGAAGGAGAACATTTGTCTCCCATCATAATGAATATTTTAGATTTTAATATATATGCAAACTCCCTATCAGTCCGTGAGTTCTCTCTGCGGTTTTCAGATGTCTCCACCCACTAAATACAACATCGTCGGCAATCAGATAATCATCCACCTCACCCAACTGAGCCATATCATCAGTATGAGGAATAAAACCGCAAAACATATAGCAAATGACAAAGACTGCTAGACACAGTCAAAGTTAAGGACATTAAATAGCTTTGTACGTCAAAAAATATAATTTCCATTCACCTGGCACTTTTAAAGCCACGCGAATGATGTCAGGCTGTTTGTGCTCAAGCATTCAGAACCGAGCTTTGGTCAGGTCACTCCCTATTAGTGAACATTTACTGGTCCTGACAATGAGTCGGAAGGTTTTAATTTCCGCAAAATCCTATTTTTAATTGTCTAAAGCTGCACTTGCTGCCTTTTCCTCTTTTGTCAAATTACGGGTTTTATTGGTGTGTAGATGCTGTAAAAACCACACCCAGTGGGGCTCAGTTTTACAATCCAGGATCACAGATGGACACTGGCTCAAACCCAAAAAGTTATTCATCTTAATATGTGTGCGTTTCAGGGGACTGAAATATTACATTTCACGACGTCAGCAAAATGATTGTGTTGATTAGTTTCAAAAGTGAAAAGGATGCAATTATGTACAGCTCCATCTTAAACACATTGTTCATTCGTACTCAGTGATGTGGGATCTCTGTCGGCTCTGACTGTCGCTGATTTGAGCTGTAGGGTCCTAAATAATACAAATTCATTTTTGATTAAATGGAACTTTAGAATTGATTTGCCACTTATAGACACTGACTCCCCACAATTGAGCTTGATTTTGAGTCAACGGGCGGCTTTTACTTGTTTAAAGTGTGTGTGGGGGGGTGTTGATTATCATGAAATCTGGGCTCGAGGTGGCCAGACTGAGCAGTGGACCAGCTGTTTTCATTTTCATGAAAAGATGCCTGCTCTCTTTTGGAAATTTTAATCTCCACTTTCTCTAGTTGCAGGAACACCTGTCTGACTTTAGGGTCAGTGACTTCAGAGGATAAGACAATAATTGTGCTGATATTTTAGTCAATGCGCTGAGTTTTAAGTCATCTGAGTTGAAAAGTCATGTTTTGCCCTCAAAGTTTCACTGCAAGTAGTGCCAAAACAGAATGCGCTTTATTAAAGGTAATTTATTTACTGCCACCTTCAAAATTCACCTCTACATTTTGTAATTGAAGTTATCTGTCATTGGATGAATATTGATTTAAATTTTGATGAATCCCATGAGAAATGGATGAGGGAAAAGAAAAGCTGAGTTTGTGTGCTGAATGGACGATGGAAACACTTTTTCCAAAGAGGGGAAAACTCAACTCTCAAGACTGATCAGCTGTTTCCACTCAAGCCATTCCTAATGTCTTTGCATAAAGCATGGCTGAAATATACTGCCACAAAACAATGATTACTGCCTGCTCACCTAAAAAAAAATAATTCTGAGAGCCATCTAAAACCCACCTTCACCCCTCAATAACTTGACAGGATCACATGAAAATTGCATTTTGCAGTATCTTTTTGCAACACTTAGAACAGTGCGTTCGAATTTCCCCGGCATTCAGATGGAAAGAAGCTTTTCTGTTAAGCATAATGTTACTTGATTTCTGTTTCCAAGAGGCTCCTCTGAATTCAGAGCAAACATTATTTCAGGCAAAAGGATGAACCAATTAAGAGTGAAAAATGTGTACCCAGACTGTGAAAACAAACAAACATGCTCTTTCTGACTTCACCCAGAGAGGTGATATCTCCCATTTCTGTCGATTTGTATGTTTGGAAACATTAATGTTCATTACTTGTGTCCCTTCCTCAGTATGAACTCTGTCAGCAGGGGACGATTATCGCAGTCACAGAATGTTTGCAGCTACAGAGGCCTTTCATGGTGGCTGCATCTGAAACCAGATACCAGGGCCATACATGTTCAACAACGTCTAAATATTTTAAATGGGTCTGTGATGGTGCAATTACTTGACTCTTGGACAAACACCAGCTCATCAATCAAGTCAATGACAGAGAGAGAGCAGACGGACTGTGCTTTGCTTAGACACTGAAAAACACTAGTCCAGCAAGAATGCAGCCTTGACCAAAATCACCAAGGGCATTGAGCATTATTTGTTATTCCCATTCATCTTTAGCAAGCTTGTCATGAGGTTGTTTTTTTTGTTTTGTTTTTTGCATAACAGCCAGAGAGAAGGTCGATGTCTGACTGATGGATCAGGTCGCTGCGAGGTGATCTGGATCCGTTTTATAGGTTTATGCATTTATATATAGACATTCACCCTTTGCAGCTGTTGAGACAAAGTACACAACTTCCACTCTGCACAATCACCGAGGCATGGAGTTATACAGGTGGCCACAGCAAGAGCAGTGAATAGTTATTTTGTCCCGATTCATATGAATGACATTACATTTCCATGTGCCATCACAGTGGTTTAATATCAACTGTTGAATATGGATTATGTTTGCTCTGGTTTGATGTACACTGTTAAATTGAGACCTTCCGATGTAGGATGCAGCAACAGGATCACGCACACAGTAATTATTCTGTTTCACGGTGTTAAAGTGTTGACTGTGGTTTTTGAGATTTCGACTGTTTTTTATCATTTTGGATTTCGACACCTGGATGAATGGGGAAAGCAGATGCATGCATAGCCCAAGGCAAATTTTGCATGGCTGAACTTCCTCACCTCCAGCAGTAAATTACAAGTTACCGGGGATATTATTTCTGTACGATTTCACCATTTAATGAAGCAACTAAATTAATTATTCTTTGTTATAATACATTTATGAGCTGATTTCATTACATTTATCCAGCTGGTCTGATCATTTTTCATCTATCACATTGTTTTCTCTGTAAATCATGTCAGATGGGTGCTTTTGTAACTAAATTTCCATCTATATATATTTTTGTCTATAGCTCCATTAACACCAACTATGTTAACTATCATCGCCATAAAATAGTGAATCTGGAATGTAAAAAGTGACTACCCAGCTAAAATAAGTTTTACCACTGTTACATAAAGGCTGATGATTTTCTCATGAATCTTCTGAAAGGAAATCTTTAGTTTTGTGGTTCTTAAAATGGGTGATAACGGTAATCCAGTAGAAATCCCTCATGGCTAATGACACTAAGCATCCTTAGCCTTTGACAACAGCACATGGCATGTAATTGAGGTTTACTTTTGCTCTTGAAAGAACCCAGTTTCAGAAAGTTGATCTGCTTCAAAATTTTGCTCCTGAACGTCATACAGGTTAAAAGTGTTGAATTGCTATTTAATTTCACGTAAGTAACAACTGCAGTTTGATGATGAAGAGTTGACTCTTCATTTCTGTCAATTCCTCAAGGTTGCTATTAAAGAAAACAAAATGGAAACAGATATGCATTATGCCTTTATGTTTCAATAACTTCTGTGGAAACATATTGATTCAACATAAAATTATGTATTATCCTTTTTTAATATCAAGTTGAAACAAGACTTTGTCAGTGTTCTTTGGGTGCAGCATTAGTTTTATCATAAGCATTACGTGAAGTGCGAAGAAATGGTGCCTGCTGTCACCGTCTCGGGTTAACCCCTGTCTCAGCTTCTGTTGCCTCGGTTCGTGCCGTCTACTGTGTTCCAGGAAAGGACTCCATCACTCAGAGGTGTAAAATGACACCTGACAGGGAACAATATCCAGGCACATGGATGGAGGCATGCCAGTGAATTTGGTGTTCGCTGTTTCCCCTCTGCATGGAAACCCAACACCGTTGCAGTACTGTACACAACTGGCCACTTGAAACTCGATCACACAAATCCCAAAAGATACCTTCTGGGTTCTTTATAAACAACACCCCTGAGGCAGGGTAGTGAATGGAAAAGTTGTCAAAGACAATTGTGTTTGCTGCTATAGACAAACTGTTCTTTCACATCCAGAGAATGTCAGCAGATCCTCTGCCAGACAAATAGAGTACGACTCAGGCCAGTGACCCTGACCCTGGGAACATTTACCATCTTCTAGACTCAGATCCAGTGACAGTGACCTTGGACTTCCTTCCTTGGCAATTTCCTTTCACTCTTAATTTATTGAGTTTGACAGTCAATAACACTGGATGGATGTATTGTCAGGGAAAGTTACAAAATTTTATAGTCGTCCTCTTCATTTTTTAGATGACAAGGACCGAATGCTGGACCTCCACAATACATGTGCTGTGTTGTATAAATCACAGAGGTATTTATCTTCATAGCTCAAAGAAAAGATATAGTCTTGAACAAAAGATCAGTTTACCCTGGAGCCAAAAGCCTTACTGTCAAGCACAAGTTTATTAATGTTCAAATACATCTTTTCAATGGCTTTGCAGTAGCTCATCCAACAGCAGGCAAGTCTGAGCGCTACGAAGACATTTAAGAAATCCCCCCTTCTCACTTTATACGTAAAAAACAAAAATTCTCTGATGGAATTAATTGCTTTTTCATCTAAGAGAAAGCTACACCACTGACCTGACTGTTAAGCATGTAATTTTTGCAAAAGAGGAAACATGTCCCATCATTTGAAAACACATTTTAAGAAAATTTGCTCAGGATTGATATAAGCATCTGTTTATGTTGTTGGGCAGATGCAATTTCAGATACAACACAAACAGTATTACAGCACAGCATTGCTTCTAAACCTTAAAATCATCAATTTATTTTTGCGACTCCTTGTATCCTCTCGTAAATTCCGATCGAAAATATGTCTAATATTTTTAAATTCTTTTGCTTGTCTCTATCAAACGGTGCCCCCTTGGGCTGATGCCTGTTTTGCCTCACTTGAAGTCATATGTGAACAGTCTTTTCCAGTTTGATACGTTTGGAAGAGCACTGAGAATCCAAATGCATTAAAAATTCAGACCTAAGAAAATACACACACTAGGAAATAATTAATTCAAAAGCAGCACAATCTCAGGGATGCATCACAAGGGATCTAACAGAGTTTGATTACAAATCAAGACAAAACTAGAATACAATTCCAAGTGATTGCAATGTACAAGACAGATGCAAATGTAAAGACAGGAAGGGAGCTGATTGGACTAAGACTTTTGCAACAGGAAGTGGTGACAAGGGCTGAATAACTACTAGGTGAAGAGAGACAGGCTCTAAAACTCCAAGTGAGCGGAATTCAAAAGGAGAAAAGCAGGAGCAACACAAAAACAAAACCTGAGGACTGCTTAGTCTTTAAAGAAAAATACTCAATACTTTACAACCAGAAAAGGCCAAAACAAAAAATCAATAATTCAAATGGACTGTGTCAAAGCCCAAGTTCAAAGCCCACCTAGGCTGTTCACTGTAAGTCAGCCCCTCCTTTTTCTACGTCTCTTCTCATAACAAAACAAATACGTATCAATATAAGTCAAGAACTGTATTTTGTTGTTTTTAATTATTAAAAGACTGGTTAAAATTGTGCCGGATAAAAAGGTAGATTAAACAGATGTTCTCATCAATCGAACAATGTACAGATAGACAGATGCAGACATCCTGCCAAAAGCTTGTGGGAGATACATTTTCAGTGACATTGACAAGCAAAGAGCAACAAAAAGAAGACGATGAACAGTTGCACAATAACAAATCATCTAATTTACCTGGAACCATCAACTATTTGAAGCAGAATTATCTCCATTGCAGTTTCAGAGGCTTTAATAGCTTGTTAGAGTGCTGCATTCAGTTAGAAGAATTCACAGGGCCGACTATTAATCTGATAAGACCAACCTCGGTGTGATGTCCGTTCAAATATATAAATAGCTTTTGAAATTATCATTTTATTTAATTTATTTTTTTTACTACTGGAAGCCTTCTTACAAACAGCAATCAAGGAGTGGGAATCCATCCAAACTTCTTCATCCATATTGCCTCAAGGAGAATTTCATGTTTTCATCTGGCAGCCATTGTCAGAGTGTCAGACCTGCCCGGAGCAACACTTCACCCAGAATAGTACCTCTGACAGATCTTCATCCATCTTAACACTTCAAGGTGTGAGAGTGGAAGAAGTCAGAGGTCAAAGAGTCCAAAACAAGCTCAGTTCTGGTGTGGAATAAGCTCTCAGCAGGGCTGGTATCTTGATGTCCAGGCCTCCAACTGTGTGTAAGTGTATCCTCGCTGCCCATCAGCAACAAGGTAAGACAGAGGAGAAGCTATTTCTGTTTGGGTACCATAAAAAGGCTTTTCTATGATCATGTGGTGGAGGGACCACACAGAGTGTCTGGGAGTCCTTTGCAACTCACTCATCTATCTACCATAGGTTAGACATCTCTGGCTTTCCATGTTTGGCATGGAGGGGTCACACAGCCATTGTCACCGACACATCAGCGAAGGCAGTTAAATCCATTCTTTGTCAGATCGGGAGATTAATTTGCTGTCAGAACAGCTCACCTTCAAATTGATACTGAAATGGAGAAGAAAGGCGGCACTGACATCAGAATCAGTCATGTGATCGATTTCACTCCACTTGCCCCCAGCAGATCAATGGCAGTGTATTCCCTAAACTCTTGAGGATGCTGGGAGCAGAGACGCAGGTTGTAACTTTGTGGAAGTGGGGAGGGAGGAGAAGGGAACGCAGCTTCAAGTGTTGAAGTGAATAGAAGGGAATTTTCTGTTTGTTGTCATGGCAACAGGCAATGTGGGCTGTAGCTAAAACATATCCTTTGCACAGAAGCTTGATCAGTTTCCAGCAGCTCCTTGAAGCACAGCTCCCGTCCTCCATTTTGAACATGCAAGCACTGATTGCGTTGAAAATGTGTAACAATGCGTGATGCTCAGAATCACATAAGATAAACTGAGCAGCCAAGCTGAAGAGAAAAATAGTGTCACATTAATAATGTAGCACAATAAGAAAGGACTTTAATAAATGAGGGGAGTCAGTGGCCTGTTTATTTGTATACTTTGTGGGATTTTAGTGTAATCATGTACACAAGAGGATAAGATATCAACAATAGTATTCATTGCAAGGTGAAATTAATTTACCGCAGTGGTAAATTTAGTAAATGCTTGTGTCCTCAGATAACAATCTAAGTGACCTGTGTAAAAATGATGTGCACCACCTGGGCACAATGATGCGTGTCTTCATCGTAATCGTAAATGAATCCAGCCTTTACTAAGGTCACAGGCTGGCGTATGATAACTCAATCTTATTCCTAGAAATCCTAGAACTCCTCAATACTAGAAATTTGGGGGGACAAAACAGTTCCAATATCAAAACATATAAATGAAATGATTCAGTAATTTATTTTGCGTGATATTGGATCTTTCCAGAATAACTACCTGTGTTCAGTGCTTCATTTGTATATAAGTGGTGCTTTTCAGAACTGTTGGTATTTCAATCGGCTCAGACAAATATTAATGTGCAAGTATTTTGTGTAGGTTTTGATTCTCCACAACAATCAGGACCAAGCAAAGTTTAAATGATAGATCTCATACTCTTGTTTTCACCTTGTTAAGGTTAATTAGCATGTAAATCCCCCTTGTCCTGTATTTAAATGCCCACTAATACTCGTAAAACTATCAAGATGGTGATTTTAACAACAGCAAATTCTATTAAGTGTCCAGTGGTCTGAGCAGATGTGTAATCCTTTCACCGAGTCTTGATCCTGTCGAAATCAGCACAAAGGCTAAAGCTTCAGCAGGACAGTAACTTTAGAACAGCAGCACCAGCAGAATACTTTGTCCCTTAGTGGCTGCTTGAGATGCTGTGTCACAATTTGACGTGCATTTTGCTTGAGGCAACCTCTTGTAACCTCGGAAAGACTGATGACCCCGAACAGGATAAGCAGTTACAAATGATGGCTGAAAAAAAAAATTAAAGGACCCCCCCCCCCCCCCCCCCCCCCCCCCCCCATAAA